>JAOTRH010455934.1:0-19783 GCA_034768845.1 Heliamphora exappendiculata | reverse complement strand
ACACGTCACACCGACAGAACATCTCATAGGTATATCCAATAACCTTCACAAACCCAACCATGTCTCCCGTGCAACCGCACATCTCTATCAAATCACTCATACCAAGGCTACAGATCAACCTCAAATCAAACATGATCGCCGTCCTCCGACAAAGCAAACATGATGACCGTCATCCAACATCAACCCAAAACTCATAACACACACATCAACTCCTTGAGTCCATAATAGCAGAATACTCGAACCTAAGAATTGTCTGTCAAGTAACCAACCAAGACTTGTCTCATACATTTGGCAATTTCTTCTTCTGCAGAACTCATCACAACCCTTTCGTTCCTAACCCAACAATCGCGTCGGTCTGAACAGGCCACGCCAACCAAGGCCCATACCATTCCGTATCATATTCTCGGGAACACCATCCAAACATATGGTTATGCCATAGCATACCACTTATCATGGTTGACGACCACTTATCGATTCTAAGAACTTTGAACAGTTCAAAGCCCCAAACAGAACCCAAATCCAATTTCACAAGGTCTATCAGAACCCACCATGTGAATTTCACAGCAGCACAATTCTGACAAAATTTCCCCTCTGCCAAGAGCTAGAGGTACAACCATACCCACACATTCCAGAACAAACCGCACACAACGATTAACGATCCTTAGCTGATCACTATAAAAAAAAGAACTCTACGCCTCAACACTAACTCCTTTGTCAACAAGAACAAGCAGCATAGGGAACACAACCCAAATGGTTCAATCATCATACATAACAAGTCATACTCCGATTAGGTTACCATGACCTACTATGCTTACCAAACTCATACGTACTCTTTCATGGTCTTCCACCGCAGGATAATACTAACCCAAACATGTAATTCTTTACGGTTCCCAACCGTGGGAGTAATCGGATCCCAAGTCACACAAAAACACTCTACATCCAAGAAAGCACGTAGCCATGAGCCACACGTTGAAACCACGATGATCATCCGATCACAGCAATACAAGTTTTTGAGCCACAACTCTAAGGACCTCAACACAGATACAAAATCCATAGAGATTTTCACAGTCTCAAAACACAGTCAAATCTGAATCAATCAAGATCCCGGCATCTACATCTAACCATGATGAAATAACTTGCACTAGATAATCATCTACAAGAAAACTCCCTCTCCACTCAAAGAAAAGAAAAGGATTAACAAAAAACCATGACCCAACCTCAGCGTACTCCCAGTACCCCTCAACACTTGGCCCCCCCCCCCCCAAAAAAACCCAGTAAATCTTACCATGAGGCCACATCAACCACAGCCACACAACTGCTGTCAACCACGATCATGATACTCAGATCATCTGCTACACTAAGCTCTCAACTCTTCGACATCATTCGCATACATACGAACACCATCAATCCTCATACCTTGTACAACACATTCCATAGGACTACAAGCTCTTCACCAGTCATACACAGAGACACACATCAACATTCCCATCATACCTAGACCTCACTCCACAAGGTTACACTTCACTAACTCCCACTGGTCAAACCACAGCCATGTCATGACCTCGAGTCCACTGTCCAGGCAGCTCACATAGAAAGTGCATGGCACTTAACAAGGGAGACTCAATCCTGAGACCTTTCCTCCACAGTTACTAGTAACTCTAACAATCATACAAACACCTTCTGTACCTCCACCCTCAAAGAACATATCGATCACAGGCATCATAAGCCACGATTTTGCACTTATCATCCCAGGCCAGCCAAACCACGTGGTTTTCTACTGAACCTTATAACTCCACACTTCGTTCCCATAGCCAAACCACATACCCATCTCTAAACCTCCAAACAACCTCTAAACATATCACAGTCAGTATACACCGTCTCAGCACTAAGCCAACCACACTATCAAACCCTTATATAGTCCTTTTGAACCTCATGCACCTAGCACGGTTTCCAAACACGATCTCCTAATCACTAGGATAACGACCAAACCATGAACTAGCATTCTCATAGGAATCTCACAGAACTGATACTCATCGCATGGTAGAACCATAACTTGAACCCTTACACATTCCAACACCATCGCGACCCATGCTCATCCTAGCATATCTGCAACTCATATTCGCCCCATATTCTCGAACTTACTCACTCGTAACTCAGTTCTCAAACCTTAAGAAGGTATACCACGTCTAAGGTCATCAGAATTACTCTGACAACCAACAACATCTGGATAACAGAGAATATTCCCTAAATCACTCACGTTCTGCTATCTCAATATACACCCGGTTAATGATTACCACGCTCTCATCCACTATGTACCCATCTATAGCCCATCTTGAGTACACGAATCATGACATAGCATGGCTCACGACGTACCTAATCCACCACACGGCCAAAATCACGTACACCAAATCTTACCCAAAAGGGATTATCACCATCCACAAATCCAGTCATAACAACTGATTCCCTAGGGTCACCGATACCCCATCGCCCCTACTCACAAGGCCATTCATAACACAACCTCAACTTTCAGTAACATATTCTCAAGAGAAGCCAGCTACCCGAACCAAGCCACTAATCATGCTTCAAATACACTCGAACAAACTCTGCTCATGCAAACTCTCAACAGTTTACCAATCACTGCCAACTTCACGAAGTTAAACCCAACTCACCGACGAATTCCATAGCGCACCAAGCATTCGGCACTCAACCCATACTCAACCCAAAACCTTGTCATTCAGTAACTACGGCAATCGAGTCACACATCCAAAACCCAAATCACGGTCTTGTCGTCTCTAAGGGTATGCAGTTTATATATAAAAGCGATATAAAACACAGCAATCTATCATGTTATTTCTAACACGTACCACACAATTATGATAACACATAGCCAAAACAATTATGCAAGCATATCACACATACCGAGGAGAACTGACAAAAATAACGCGACACTTTGGATAACCTACTTAGATTCCCTGCTAGAAAATACGACAGCTACACGCGTTTTTAACTTGGCTTCCAAGTTTGTTAATCCAAATGTCTGAAGGTAAGACTAATCAATCCTAAGATCTAACCTCCATACTCACATTTACACAGCATCCACATGCTATCATGCTCAATAAGCTAACATGCTCATGTTAAAACATAAACATAGGCAACCAAGCACGCACACATCTTTCCTCACAAGGTGACGCATCCTCTTCCCACAACTCTTAGATATTCGAACTTAGAGCTCTAATATCAAGTTATCATGTCCCAAACTCTAAGTCACGCAACAATCCCACGAACAACTACCAAAATTTCCAAAATATAATTGGGTGAAAAACTATGAAGCCAAATGAGACTAAAACCTTTGTCGAAATGTACTACTGAGGGTTTATTTAATATAAAAGAGCAACCCAAGAGACTACGATTACGGCCCCACAAACCAAGCTTTTAAAATAAAATACACATTTTGGATAAGAAAATCATTTCTTTTTAAAAGAAACATAGGCCGTCCCAAAATCTCCCTTGAAGCACAAGAGTTTATATGAAGCATAAACTATTTAAAAACTTCTTTTGTAAACTGTTAAACCAACCAATGAAAATTGTAACAAGAAAATACGAAAAACAACAACCACCCTATGGTTTCTCTCGAAAGCATAAAATATGCATACATCGTCCCACGACCATAAGAATTACATAAGCTTTGAAACAAGATACATCTAAGCATCAAAAGGTATAAACTACCTAACAAAGATAAAACATCATAGTCTTATCATCCGCCACCTCCGGGCACCTTAAGGTCAACCAACAAGACCACATTCACCAGAAATTTTTTTTAACAAATCTCACAATGTGAGCCAAAATCCAATAGAAATAGTTTATAAAACCGTAAAGTAGGATATGCAATTACTTAGCATAAAGTTAACTCAACCACATGAGCCTCAAAATAGTTTTATTTCATAAAATTTTAAGTTTTCCATCAAACTCCCATAAGCCTCCTAAATGGTTTTTCATCCCCAAAACCAAGCATTTCAGCAATGCAAACAACGTTTCACAGTTAAAGAAAAATAGTAACAAAACGTTTATTTTTCACTCAGAACATACAGCCAAGAAAACACACACACACACACGCACACGTGTTATCAACACTTTTGCGTGATTTAACCATCCCGTGGTTTATAAACATAAGCACCGATGCCAGACGAGCGTACAGACCCAAGTAGTGTTACAATCAACCTGGTCACACAGGCCCCAAGAAATAACAAAACCTTCTATACCCCGACATGACTAACGTCCTTTTTCGATTCACTCACCGGTGGGCAAAGAAACCCAATCTGTGTAGTTTTTCAGCCTTTCACTATGGAGCAACTCGTGCCCAGACTTGCTCGATCCGTAGATCCTAAAATCAGTCCTTTTCGATTATCAAATCAAAACATACGCACAAGTCCAACCCAAAATGTCCCTCTGGCTCAACCCATAGCTCGACTATGAAAACTCGTAAATAATTATACAATACTCATGTATAAAAAAATCCAATGGCCAATCCCCATATCATCTCTCAACCATGGAGATCAAACAACATTTTCAAAATCTTTTCCCCAATTCTATCAAAATATTTCAAAACTGAGACTCAACCCTGAGGGTTAGTTTCAAACCTCCAAAACACGATTTTCAAAATTTTTATAACTGCACGTAGCACCCTTTAACGACAACATAGTCTAAAATCCTACCTCGTTGTACCAAAAGCTTGACGCCTCAAAAAATGAACCTCGATAAAATGGGATTTCATCCAGATAGATGCGAAGCCCCCGGCATAGATACTAAGGATCCATTATCTGATTGCTGATAATCGAGCCTCAGACCCATCAAAATCTAGAGAGAAGGCAGAGGAAAACGAAACTTACTCAAGAAGCCAACTTTTCCAAATATCTTCTAAGAGCTTGATATTTATAGGCTTAGCCCCGCACAGGAATCCAGTCGACTGGATCCACCACATCAGTCGACTGAAAAGCTACTGAAAAAACCAAGAATCCTCCACCGCCACAGGTCAGTCAACTGAACCCTCCAAGTTAGTTAACTGAACCACCATATAGCCCACTTAGTCGACTAACTTCACCACCTCAGTCGACTGAATTCTTATTGAAATTTCAAGAAACTTTTTTAGTGTCCACGCATAGGCCCAAATATACACCTAAAACATTACCAAGGTCAAGTGTTAACTCTAACACCATCAACACTTAAAACATTCCAAAACTAAAACAGGTCAAGGCCTCACAGAGACAGTGAATTCCATAATTTGTGATTGTTGAACCTAAAGTGATACTTTTACAAAGATTGAGAATAGCTCGTTATAAATTGTGAGATCTTAAAAAATGGATAAGGTTATTTATAAAATTCTGTGACAAGTGAATGTAATATCTTACTTTTCTCATGGAGAGCATGATGTTTTGGAATTTAAAAGTAGAATAATTATTTTCTATCTTGTTCAACATAATACTAAATGCATTCTTCTATAACCTTTGTCGTTGCAAATTGCAGGGATGGCTAGAGTTGGTCCACCACAGTTGTTGGGTCCATAGACTCGGGCTCGCAGTCAAGTGTCTTTTTCCTTAAATCTTTAGTAACCAGGACCTGAAGTGCAAAGTTTTTGTTAAGTATATATTCTAGTTTGAATGTGTGGAAAAATGTATCCATGATATGTACAGCTACTTTTGATCCTATGAACAGATAATTACAGTTTGACTAATATAATCATTCTTTGACTGTGTTTATATCACATTAAGTTTCGGCCCTAGAGAGAAGGTGTGACATTTTGGTATCAGAGCTCTAGGTTTTAGATTCTGCAGACTTGTTAGTGTATGGCCTGTGGTGGACCACAGGTTAGATGCGTCATTTCACTGTTTGGCATACAGGGTGGCTCAAACCTTAGGTTGGCATACCTTTGCCTTCGAGTGTTTGGTTAACTGGCTTTGAGGTCCATTTGAAAAATACGTTCTACAGGCGTAGGTTCCTAATTGGAAATCTAAGTAAGTTATCAGATTGGGGGAGGTGACCCTTGTGTTGTTGAACCTTCTGTTTAGTAGCTTATTCCTATCTTTATACCCTTAAGACAGATTCTAGTATCGAACTCTATACCTATATCAAAATAAGGCAAAGTATAAAGAACTCAGATAGAGCATCGTTTGTGAGACCCTGTATCGCTTTATTCTTTATATATATACATGTTGATGTGTTTCTTTCATGTTATGTTTATTATCGATGCATGGTTTATGCTTTGAAGTTGTAGAACATCATGTGTAGATGTGTTTTATGCTTTCTCGAACCTTGTCTAGGTTTGTTGGGATGGTTTATGGGCAGTAAAACCAAAGCATAAACCAGTATGCTTTTGCCCAGAGGTTCGATTGACTGGAGGGGTTGGCCTAGTCTACTGAACCTAGTTTTTCTAGTTTGAACGTCTGCACTGAGGAGTTTGGTCGATTGGGTAGTGGCGGTTTAAGAGTTCTGGAGTTTTTGAACTCCTTCAGTCGACTGAAGGGACAACTTTGGTCAACTGGACCATAGTTTTTGATGAGCTTATAAGTATTCCAGGGGCTGTGGCATTTGGGAAATAGCTTTTTTTCCCCTTCTCTCTCTGCCTTCTCTCTACAATTTTGTGTTGACCGAGCCTAATTTTTGAAGATTAGCTTGCGAATCCCTGCTATTCACGCTGCTAGCTTTGTGTTCAACCGATCAGATTATTTTTTCGACGTGGTTCGAATTTTGAGGTTTCGAGTTTCGACTCATCGAGGTAGGATCCTAGACTATGTTGTCTTTAAATAGTGCTACGTGCAATTTTATGCTTTTCTACCGATTGAAAATGCCTACATAGCATATTGTACGTTTTAAATCATGTTTATACGGATAGAAAGCTTATTTTATGCTTTTTTAGAATATTACATGCAACAGGACGTATGGGTTTGGTGAGAGGAACCTTTGGGGTTGGACTCACAGTGTTGCAGGTTTTGTGAGAGGAACCTTGATGAGTTGGACTCACGCGTGTGTTTTTTGTTTGATGTGATAATCAAAAGGGACCGTATGATCCTCGAATCTTGTTAACTTAGGCACGAGTTGCTCCTCGGTGAAAGACCAAAAAACTACGCAGAATGGGTTTCTCTGCCCGCCGGCTAGTGAACCAGGAAAGGACGCAGATCGTGTCGAGGTATAGAAGGTTCCATTACCCCATGGGGCCTGTGCAGCCAGGTAGATGGTAGCATTACTTGGGTCTATATGCCCACTCGATATCAGTGCCTAGATTTTGAGACCCCGATATGGTAGATTCACTTAGATGTGATAGTGATTCATGTGTGTGTGTGCGTGCGTGTGTACACGTTGATAGCTTGGGATTTTTTATGGTAAAACTTTTACTTATGCTATGTGATTGCATGTCCTGCTTTACTGTATCATAGTCTGTTTCTATTGGGTTTCGACTCACGTAGTGGGATTTGTTAAAACCTTTTTCAAGTATTGATGATCACGTGGAGTTGATCTAGCTGTGCTATGGTGATCGAAAGATTATTATATAGTTTTCCCTTTTGTTATAGAAGCATGTATTTATATATATGTCGCCTGTTTCTGAAGGCATATTTTGTAAGCCTTGAGGCTGTATATTATAACTGTATGAGCATGTTTCATGTGATTCTGAGAGTGAACCTGGGGTACTCTTTTGTTCCAAAACTGTATTATTTTTGTTGGTTGTTTATCAGTAAAAGTTCTATCTTTTATAAATTGGTGGTTTGTTGGGTGTTTCACGTGACCCTAGTTTTTAGAGCGTGACAACTTGGTATCAGAGCTCTAGGTTCGAGTACCTAAGAGCCATGAAAAGAGGGTGCATCACCCATTGAAGATAGCTATGTATGCTTGCTTGCATGTGTTTAAGTGTTTTTATGACATGCTGATAGTTTGTTAAAGCATGATGGTTGATGTATATGTGGGTATGGAGGTGGGGTCGTGGGGTGGACTAGTCTTGCCTTCGGGCATTTTGATGAACAAATTTAGAAGCCAAGTTAGAAACGCGTTTGGCCGACGTGTTTTCTAGCCAGGAATCTGAATAGGATATCCAAATGGACGAGTCTGTCTTGTTGGCTCTCCTCGGCATGTGAGACGTGTTTATAGAGTCTTAAGTGACTTTGTGTTAGCATGTTCGAGTATGTTATGCTTTCATGTTAGTAGCAGCATACTATAGGAAAGATTATCCTGTTGTCTTGCTTTTATATATAGAATTATGACCACGCGGGGACCGAATTGTAGCCGAGGCCGTGGCCAAGGTCGAGCATTTGTTTAGGTTCAAGAGGAAGGAGACATTCATGCCCCACAGGAATAAGTGGACGGTGCTGACATCATGTAGGAGATGCTTACCACCATGAGAGCTATGGCTTAGGCATCTAGAGCTGGAATGAGGGCTCCGAGCCAAGGGCTTCTGTGGCTAAGAGGGAATTCTGGCAGTTGGATCCACCTACCTTTTCTGGGGTGCCAGACCCCAAGGTTGCTACTGAGTGGTTGGAAGTGACCACGACCATCTTCGATACTTTGGATATCGAGCAGGATGCTTTGCGGGTGAAGTTAGCGGTGTTCCAACTGCGAGAAGATGCTAGGGAATGGTGAAAGTTCGCCAAGACCACGGTGGATGACACGTAGGCTGCTTTCACAAGAGTCTTCTTGGAGAAGTATTTCTTGAGATCTTTGAGGGATACATACCGAGAGGAGTTTCTTTCTCTCGTCCAGGGGGACGTTACTGTGGTTCAGTACGAGGCCAGATTTGCAAATTTGTCGCGGTTTGCAGCTGAGATAGTATCTATAGAGGAGTTGTGCCCTAGGAGGTTTGAGAGGGGCCTTCGACCCGCTATCAAGGATAGGATTGCAGCTCTGGGTTTGGAGGTGTACATTGCGCTGGTGGAAGCTGCCATTCTAGTGGAGAACTCGTCGGTAGAAAGTCGCAGAGTTAGAGAGAGTAAAGGTCAGTAGAGTGATGGACGCACACCATTCTAGGGGCGCGGGAAAAACCGCAAGTGGTTGTCTGGACCGAGTTCCCGTTTAGTGGGATCATACCAGTCGCAGTCCTATGCGCCTGCACCTTCAGTAGCCTCTACAGGAAAGCTAGAGCAGAGAGAGATCATGTGTTATCGGTGCAAATAGTTAGGACATCGTTCATATGAGTGCCCACTAAGGGGCCCGATTCAGAGTTCAGTGCCTGCACAGTCGCAGTTGCAGTCATAGTCGCAGGAAAAAGAGCCTCTTATGTCTTATGAGTGTGGTCAGTCTGGACACATTCGTAGAAACTGTCCCCGTAGAGGGAATGTTCAGAGTGCGACGGGAGCGTCACCTACTTCATCTGCCCAGAGATGACAGGCTCCGCATCAACCTAGGGCTCAAATGTCTAGGTTTGCAGAGGGAGGTGCTTCAGCACAGTCAGTGAGGCAGCCGATGACTCAGAGTTACAGTAAGCAGACCAAACCACCGCAGGCCAGGGCATATGTTCTTGCTGATCACAGTGCTTCCAAAGCACCAGTTGCATCTCATGCTGTAGCTACGTCATCCATGATTAGAGGTACTCTTCTAGTCTATAGATCATAGGCTAGTGTGCTCATCGACACGGGAGCATCACATTCTTTTATATCTTCTACCTTTGTATCTGCATTGGGGCAGGTGATAGACTCGTTAGGTAGTGCCTTGAGTGTAGAGACCCCAGTCAGTGGGAATGTGGTGTTAAGCAGAGTTTTCAGATCCTGTGAGTTAGGAGTCATCGGTCGTTGTTTAGAGTTCGATCTCATCATTCAAGACATGACCATATTTGATTTCATCCTAGGGATGGACTAGCTGACTGCCTATCGTTCCTTTATAGATTGTGAGTGATGGAGGGTGTCGATTTGTACATCGAAGGGTGACTGCTTTATTTTGTGGGTGATTGGGATGAGGGCTTGGGGTCTATGCCCGGTGTGGCTCGGGTTCGAGGGAATTTGAGTTTTCTCCTTTTGGCTCTCAGGTTGGATGAGCTAGTTGGGGTTCGAGAGGAGTTACCCATGTGGTGTGCGACTATCCAGATGTCTTTTCAGATGATCTATTTGAGTTACCACCTAGCCGAGATGTGGAGTTCTCCATTGATCTTGTTTTGGGAGCGGCTCCCATCTCTTTGCCATCGTACCGCTTTGCACCGTTTGAGTTGCGAGAACTCAAGGTGCAATTACAGCAGTTGCTTGACAAGAGTTTTGTGCGGCCGAGTACGTCTTCGTAGGGAGCTCCAGCTCTTTTTGCGAAGAAGAAGGATGGATCCTTGAGATTGTACATTGATTACAGGAAGCTGAACCAGGTAACGGTGAAGAATAAGTACCATATGCCTAGGATTGATGATTTGTTTGATCAGCTGAGAGGATCGCGTTGCATTTTGAAGATTGACTTGAGGTTTGGATACCATTAGCTGAGGATTAGGGACAAGGACATGGCGAAGACCGCCTTTCAGACTTGCTATGGTCACTATGAGTTTTTGGTTATGCCGTTCGGCTTGACGAACGCTCCGACGATCTTTATGGATTTGATGAACTGTATCTTCCACCCTTATTTGGACAGTTTCGTGATGGTATTTGTCGATAATATCCTTATTTATTCACCTATGAGGGAGGTGCACGAGGGACACCTACGTATTGTTTTGCAGACTCTGAAAGAGAGCATCGCTTGTATACGAAGTTCGGGTAGTGCGAGTTTTAGATGTCAGAGAAGAGATTCCTTGGACACGTGGTGTCAAAGGATGGGGTGTCAGTAGACTTGTCAAAGACTGGTGCCGTGATAGATTGGCAGCGACAGATGAATGTCTATGAGATTCACAATTTTTTGGGCCTGACAGGTTATTTTCGGCAGTTCGTGAAGGACTTTTCTAGGTTGGCAGCACCTATGACGCCTTTGACGCGGAAGGGAGTTATGTTCGTGTGAAGTGAGTCCTGTGAGTCAACTTTTCAGGAGCTGAAGACGAGAATGACCAGTATACCATTGTTAATTATTCCCGAGCGAGGTCTGGGATATATAGTGTACTGTGACGCATCGCATAACGGTTTAGGCTGTGTTCTGATATAAGGAGGTAAGGTTATAGCTTATGGATCTCGGCAGTTGAAGACGCACGAGAAGAACTACCCTACACACGATCTGGAGTTGGCAGCCGTAGTCTTCGCCTTGAAGACATGGCGGCATTATTTGTATGGTGAGCACTTCGAGGTCTTCTCTGATCACAAGAGCTTAAAATACTTATTTTCACAAAAGGACTTGAATCTTCGCCAACGACGATGGATGGAATTGTTGGAAGACTACGACGTTGATTTGTAATACCACTCGGGAAAGGCAAATGTCGTAGCTGACGCACTCAGAAGGAGATCCCATGGTTCGTTAGCTTTTGTAGCTATACGAGAATGGGATATGCTTGGAGATGTTGGGGAATTTTATCTGTGTCTCTGGGAAACAGGGAGAGGTGCGACCTTATATTTAGTAGCTTCACAGGCCGCATTGGTTGCACACGTGCTAGAAACTGAGCGAATCGATCAGGAGGCTCAAATGATACGCGACCGCTTTGCCAGTGGGAAGGACACAGTAGGATGGGTGGTGGAGTCAGATCAAAGTTTGAGGTTGACAAGGCGACTGTTTGTGCTAGAGTCGGGTCGTGTTGAGGTGCTACATGAGTTTCATCATTCACGTCTTACAGTGCATCCTTGAGGTACGAAGATGTATCACAATTTACGTTGTCAGTTTTGGTGGACGGGAAGGAAGAGGGATGTGATTCTGCTTGTTTCTTGGTGCCTTACTTGTCAACAAGTAAAGGTGGAACACTAGAGACCGGTAGGATTGTTACAGCCTTTGCCTATATCTGAGCATAAGTGAGTGAATGTCACGATGGATTTTGCATCAGGACTTCCTCGATCGCCGACAGGATATGATGTTGTTTGGGTTGTGGTTGATAGGCCGACAAAGTCGGCACATTTTCTTCCCATTCGAGTGAGAGATCTAGTGGATAAGTTGAGTAGATTGTACATCCAGGAGATAGTTCGACTACACAGAGTACCGGTGACTATTATTTCTGATCGAGACCCGCGCTTTACATCGCGCTTTTAGCAGAGTCTTCCGATGGCTTTGGGGATGAGCTCAACTTTCAGTACAACTTTTCACCCACTAATCGACGGGAAGTCTGAGAGGACCATCCAGATTTTAGAGGACATGTTGAGAGCCTGTGTACTTGATTTTTGGGGTTCTTGGGAGGATCATCTATCGTTGGCACAGTTTATATACAACAACAGCTATCAGTCTAGTATTGGGATGGCACCGTAAGAAGCTTTGTAAGGTAGGCCGTGTAGGTCCCCTGTGTCTTGGACAGATGTGGGGGAGACTGCTATTTTGGGACCCGATTTGGTACGAGTGCTGACAGAGAAGATTGCAGTGATTCGTCAGCGTCTAGTGACAGCTCAGAACCGCCAGAAGTGTTGTGATGATCAAAGGAGGAGACCGTTAGAGTTTGTAGTGGGGAATCATATGTTCCTGAAGGTCTCCCCACATAGAGATTTGAAGAGATTTGGTCGTAGCGGGAAGCTATCGTCGCGTTTCATTGGACCATTTGAGATCCTGAAGAGGATTGGGGTGGTAGCATACCATCTGGCCTTGCCACCTCAGTTAGCATCTGTGCATAACATCTTTCACATTTTTATGCTTCGGAGGTATGAGCCTGATCCTTCGCATGTTCTGGATTGGGCCGAGCTGCGAGTTGAGAAGGATGTCACATATGAGGAACACCCAGTGAAGATTCTGGATATGAAGGAACAAGTGTTACAGGGTAGGACGATTGCTTACGTCAAAGTTCAGTGGCTTCATCACGGAGTTGAAGAAGTGACTTGGGAGCTCGAGTCTGGGGTTCGTGCCAAATACCCGGAGTTGTTCACCTCGAGACCCTATAATGAATTTCGGGGATGAAATTCCTTAAGGGGGGAGAGTTATGAGACCCTGTACCGCTTTATTCTTTATATATATACATGTTGATGTGTTTCTTTCATGTTATGTATATCATCGATGCATGGTTTGTGCTTTGGAGTTGTAGAACAACATGTGTAGATGTGTTTTACGCTTTCTCGGACCTTATCTAGGTTTGTTGGGATGGTTTGTGGGCAGTAAAACCAAAGCATAAACCAGTATGCTTCTGCCCTGAGGTTCGGTCGACTGAAGGGGTTGACCTAGTCTACTGAACCTAGTTTTTCCGGCTCGGTCGACTGGACCTTGTTTACTGAACCTACTGAACCTTGTTTTCTAGTTCGGTCGACTGCACTGAGGAGTTCGGTCGACTGGGCTGTGGCGGTTTAAGAGTTTTGGAGTTTTAGAACTCCTTCAGTCGACTGAAGGGACCACTTCGGTCAATTGGATCGTAGTTTTTGACGAGCTTATAAGTATTCCAGGGGCTGTGACGTTTGGGAAAAAGATTTTTCTTTCATTCTCTCTGCCTTCTCTCTACAATTTTGTGTTGACCGAGCCTAGTTTTTGACGATCAGCTTATGGATTCCTATTATTCACGCTGCTAGCAACGTGTTCGACCGATCAGATTTTTTTTACCGACGTGGTTTGAATTTTGAGGCTTCGAGTTTCGACTCACCGAGATAGGATCCTAGACTATGTTGTCTTTAAAGGGTGCTACGTGCGATTTTTTATTTTTCTATCGGATGAAAATGCCTACATAGCATATTATATGTTTTTAATCATGTTTATACGGATAAAAAGCTTATTTTATGCTTTTCTTAGTACATTACATGCAACGGGGCGTATGGGTTTGGTGAGAGGAACCTTTGGGGTTTGACTCACAGTGTTGCGGGTTTGGTGAGAGGAACCTTGATGGGTTAGACTCACGCGTGTGTTTTTGGTTTGATGTGATAATCAAAATTGACTGTATGATCCTCGGAACTTGTTAACTTAGGCATAAGTTGCTCCTCAGTGAAAGACCAAAAAACTATGCAGAATGGGTTTCTCAGCCCGCCGGCTAGTGAATAGGGAAAAGACCCAGATCGTGTCGGGGTATAGAAGGTTCTGTTACTCCATTGGGCCTGTGTGGCCAGGTGGTTGGTAGCGTTACTTGGGTCAATATGCCCGCTCGATATCGGTGCCTAGATTTTGAAACCACGAGATGGTAGAATCACTTGGATGTGATAGTGATTCGTGTGTGTGTGAGCGTATGTGTGTACTTGTTGATAGCTTGGGGTTTTCTGTGGTAAAACCTATTTGAATTGACTAATGCACTTGTGGTGTTTATGAAGGTGATAAATTAAGTGATTAGATGTTTTTTGAATAAATTTGTAATCATATTTATCAATAAGATGTTAGTATACTATCGAAGTGCGGAGGAATACAGGAAAGACTTTAACCAATGGAATGGTCTTCTCTTCAATTGCAAAACCCTTGACTCGATTAACCCAGAAGAATATAAAGTTTGAATGGTCTGACCAATGAAAACAGAGTTTTCAATCAGGCAGTGAAAAGTTCAGTAGTCTATAGTGATGCGTCACACCAAAGGTTGAGTTGTGTTTTGATACAACAAGGCAAGGTAATTGCATATGCATCCAAACAGCTAAAGCCGCATGAGAAAAATTACCCTACCGATGACCTGTAGTTGGCTACGATTGTCTTTACTCTCAAAATAGGGAGACACAATTTATATAGTGCCACTTGTAAAATCTTTACCAATCATCAAAGTTTGAAGTACATCTTCATTCAGAAAAAGTTGAACCTAAGACAGAAAAGGGGGGAAGGAATTAATTAAGAACTATAAGGATTCATTACCATTTGGGAAAGGCCAACGTGATAGCAAATGCCCTAAGTCGGAAGTCGTTAGGAAGTATAGGGCACCTTCAGGCAGTACATAATAGTGCGTTTTCTGAAATACGATCGCTCGAAATCATCCTTGCAATAAGAAAAGATTGGGGATTATTAGCAACTCTTGAGGTAAGACCAATCTTATTAGACCATATTCGAGTAGCTTAATTAGCGGACAGTCAAGTGGATATAATAAAAGCAGAGGCAATTGCTAAGGGAAAGACTGAGTTTGAAGTTTGGCACGATAACTTATGGTTTGGACACCGACTATATGTACCTAATATTGAAGAGTTAAGGAAGCATATTTTAGATGAAACTCACAATTCAGCATACACGATGCACCCTAGAAGCACGAAAATGTATAGAGATCAAAGAGAAAGATACTAGTGGAGTGGGATGAAGAAATATGTGGCAGATTTTGTGGCAAGATATTTAGCATGCCAACAGGTTAAAATTAAACACCAGAAGTCGGCAGGATTATTACAACCCTTACGTGTACTTGAGTGGAAGTGAGAGCACATCACCATGGATTTTGTGGTTGGACTACCACGATCACCCAAAGGAAATGACGTCAACTGGATAATTGGGGATACATTGGCGAAGTCAGCACACTATTTATCAATAAAGATGACGTTTCCTATGAATCGATTTGCACGACTTTATATTGATGAAATTGTTCATTTTGCATGGCATACCAGTCTCCACAGTATCTGATAGTGATCCACGTATTACATCTAGATTTTTGCTAAGTCTACAAGAGGCGCTGGAGATTACGTTAAAGTTTAGTACGACATTTCACCCGCATACTAACGGCCAATCAGAAAGGACAATTCAAACCTTCGAGGATATGCTCAGAGACTGTGTACTGGACGTTGCATGAGGCTGGAAAGAACATTTGTCGTTGATTGAATTCGCGTATAATAATGGTTTTCAGTCGACAATAAGAATGGCCCCTTACGAAGCATTATACGACAGGAAATGTCGAAGTCCAATCTGTTGAGAGGAAGTCGAAGAAAGGAAGCTACTTGACCCTCGTCCAAAGTTACTAATAACTCCCACAACCATGCAAACATCTTCCGGACTTCCGCTCTCAAAACACACCTCGACCACAGGCATCGTACCCTACGATTTCTCACCTATCATCCCAGGCCTGCCAAACCACACGGTATACTGCTGCACCTAATCACTACACATAGTCATAAAGATTATATAGACACCACACCGATACCAAGGAAAATCGACAAGAATGACACGTCACTTTGGACAACCTACTTAGATTCCTTATTAGAAGTCACATCCGCGAAACGCGTTTCAAACTTGGCTCCCAAATTTGTTAATCCAAACTCCTGAAGGCAAGACTAATCAATCCTAAAATCCGACCTCCGTGCTCACATATACACGCATCAACATGCTCTTGATCCAAACACAGGCAACCAAGCACACACGCATCTTCACAAGGTGATGCACCCTCTTCCCATAGCGCATTGGTATTCGAACCCAGAGCTCTGATACTAAGTTGTCACACCCCAAAACCCGGGGTCACATGAAAATTCACCAAACACCAGTTTTATAAAAAATATAGGTTTTCATACATTTAAATCCGCCTGTTGAAAGCAATAAAATACCTAACAAAAGGATCTCTTATAAATAAATAACATCCATATCCAACTTGCATACGATATATCGCCTTATGGTGTACAAAACCTGCCTTCAGGAACATGCAAACCCAAAAAGAAAAATTATAAAAGTCTTTCGCCACGGCGGGCACCACCAGAGCTACTCCTCATGCACATCATCACCGGAAAAATGATTTTACAGAAAATCCCGCCCATGAGCCGAAACCCAATAGAAACATACTATAAAGTTGTAAAGCAGGAAATATGCAATCATATAGGATGCGAGCTAAACTCAACCACATAACCTAAAACGGTTTTCCACAAACCCCAAGTTTTTCCATCAGACTACACAAGTCTCCCAAAATAGTTTTAGTAACATAAAAGCCCCGTTTTCATCCTTCAAACTATGTGTTGCAAATAGTGCAGAAACCAACCACACTTAAGGAAAAACAGTAATAAAAAACATTGCTCCCTCACGGAATGTACCATCGTGGAAAAAAAAGAATAATATGATCTTATGTACCGACTCCGTCACACGACAGAGGTAACAATGATAGACCCATGCCCATTACATAATCCCCATACATCACGGGATCGGTTAGATAAATACAAGTTCTATACGAGCACCACAACGTAACCACTCAATTTACGATCCTGAAACCCGAGGGTACAGAGCACCCAACCAACTCAATTTATGGGACTAACCCGAAAGTACAGAGCATCTACGCTGCGCACGTTTCCAGACTTACACCGAGGGCAACTCGAGCTAAATACACATCATCCCAGTACAACTAGATAATCTTCTAAAAATCGAACTGTAGCTCAACTACGAAAACATTTCACAAATATACATTGTACATGTATATACAGATCCATCCATCAACATAGAGATCAACAAAATATTTTCAAAATATTTTTCTCTATTTCCAACAAAATATTCAAAACTTGATACTCAACTTCACGGGTTAGCTCCAAACCTCCAAAACATGATTTGTCGAGATTTTTCACAAAATCACCAATTTTCACCGTTTTCAAGAACACCCTTTGAAAATCCAACATCCACAATTCATATCATGTAATAAACCAAGAAAAACGAAAAACATATTTTTTTATCGAAAACAAGGTTTAAACAGAACACATGATATATAAGAATTTTAACTGGGAAAAAAGCATACAACTGCATGTAGCGTAACTCGCCAACCTCCACTATCACGTCCCACACCCGAGTCACGGGAACCACCCACAACAAACTCCTAAGGAACAAAAAATTTGATAAAAAGTTCCACAAAGGATGAAAAACAACGTTTCCCAAACATTTGGCCAAAAACGGATGAAAAACGGTTTGAAAATCTTGACATACCTTCACTCTTTTGGTCATAACTTTTTTTTAAACTGAGAGAGGTGCCATTGGTAAGTGGACTTCCGAGGCTTCGATTTGAGTACAAGAATGACCCAATTTCGAGTCCGAATGAGGAAGATAACATCAAAAAAAAAAAGACCCTACGCAGCCAGTCCGCTCGAGCGCACATCAGGAGCTCGAGCGAGCTACCACCCGAGAAAAATCCAAAATTTTCTATTCTTGGTGTTCTAAGCCCCCAAACTCTCAAACACCCACTAACCATCATCTCAACCACAAATTAAAGCCTCCAAACACCTTTTTAACACCATCGGATATATCTAAACCCGAAACTACCATAGAACCTCGAAAGGAACATTTCAAAACCCGATTTCATCCAATCGAAATCAACTCCAACTCCCCTTTTCAACCAAAACTCAGTTTAACGAAACACAAAGCGGTTGTCCATGCATTTTCAACCGGTCAAAATACCTATAATTGCACGTAGTACCCTTTAACAGCAGTAGAGTCTAGAATCCTACCTCATTGAGCTAAATGCTCGACGTCTCGATCCACGTGTAAAAATAAACTTCGTCGGAATGAAATTCTATTCGAATGAAAGCGAAGACCACGATACCGATACTAAGAATCTGCTGTCTGATCGTCGAAAATCAAACTCCGAGCCCCCGAGGGGTTAGAGAGAAGGCAGAAAGAAAAAGAAGAAAACTTAATAGAGAAGTTTTGAAAATATCTAACTCCAGATATTTATAAGCCTCCAAAATATCTTCTTTTTTTTAATTTTTGAAACTCACACTGTAACTTCCCGCAGTCCCCGGGACCAACCCCAAAAAATCTCTAACCCCGAACATGCGTCAAAATCACATTTTTATAGAATCTCGCGCTAGCCCTCCACTGCTCGAGCGCCCAAGCACCGCTTGAGCAGACCCCTGCCAACATACTCCCCTGCCATACCATCGCTCGAGCGGACAACCACCGTTCAAGCGGTCACCATTCAGACCTCGAGCGGTCACCATCCAGACCCACTCTTTGCCACTAGCCCGCTCGAGCGGTCAACGCTGGAAGAAAAACTGAACAGAAGAAGCAAGATCAAACTTAAATTCTTACTCCCGTCGACACTTTGATCATTTCCCAAAAAAGAAATGGGTCATGGTCTTATAACCCTCCCCCACTTAAAGGAATTTCGTCCCCGAAATTCAACACTGCAACAACACTACAACTCAAGCCAAACAATGTCCCGCAACTATCAACAATCTCTGATGCAAACCGAACAATACTGCACAACAGCAGAATTGCTCCAGCAATTGAAATCCTAAACCTGTCGTCACACAAGGTAAACACGACTAGAAGATTCAATTTCCACACAGACTGCTCGCATGGGCAAGTTCCACTGATACTACTGTCATCCAGGAAACATCCATAAACAATGGATCAAGATCCAACTCGTGCTGCCAAACCCCAACACAGAAACACACGACGTCAAACTCTGACATCGGTCACAAGAAGTCACATATTCCACACAAAAACTTTTCTCAAGTTCTGATGATCACCGACTTTGATACCACATCACTACTCTGTTGATGCTAACAACGCCATCACATAGCTGACACACCATTGTCCCAGACGAGGTTCTACACAATCGAAAACTGACCTAGCATCACAACCACAAAGTCACCTAACTCTAGCGAGTCACCTGACCAAACACGTCACGTAGATAGAACATCTCATATGTATCCAATAACCTATATCAACCAAATGATAACTCCCGTCGAGTAACTAACCCAGACTTGCCTCTTACACTTAGCAAATCCCTTGTATGCAGAACTCATCACAATCCTTACATTCCCAACCAAACAATTGCGTCGGTCCGAACGGGCCACGTCAACTGAGGCTTCTCCAACCTCTTACTCTCGGGACCACCATCTATACAAACAACCGTTATGCCAAAGTACAACACTTACCACAGTCGATAGCC
>JAOTRH010455924.1:0-29555 GCA_034768845.1 Heliamphora exappendiculata | reverse complement strand
CTCCAACTTCTCTCTCCTAGGGTTTGGTTGTTGATAAATCTTGGTTCCTTGATGCTCTATCTTCCACCTCCTTGCTCTAAAGCTTGATTTTCATCCTCAATCGCTCTTGATCTAGCTTCAATCCTTCAATTTCCATGGTGGAGGGTTAGGTTTCCTGGTGGAGCATGGATTTCTCACTAAAAAGGAAGAAAAGGAGAAGAGGAGGAGAAGAGGAATGTGAGAGGAGTGTCTCACGTGGGCAGGAGGGTATTAAATATATACACACTCCCAATCCTTTCTCCAACGTTTCAGAATTCTCCACGCCTTTCCCGATGGTCCGCTCGAGCCGACGCCCACCGCTCGAGCGGTGACCGCTGAAGCTGAATTTCGCGAATTTTTTTTTTCAATTTTTTTTTTCAAAACCTCATCCCAAACTTCTAACTTTGCTCACATTTTAATATTTGAATCTTTTCACAAACACACCCATATCAATGTCATTTATCACCAGATATCTCAATTTCACATTCACTTATTATTCATTTTAACCGTTTATGAACAAAATTTTATAACATCCACGTCCAAATTTAGTTTGATTTCTTCTTTTACCGAAAATATGGAATCACAAAATAAACAAGTATCACGTCCTTACAGAAAAGCAAGATGTCCACAAATATTTTTCAAAGAAGATCAAGTAGTTCCCCCTCGTGAAGGTTCACCTATGATTTGATCCATAGGGTGATCCTTCACTGTCTTCCATTCATTTGGTAGGTCTTTATGTTCATTTTGATCTTGAGGCTCATGAGCCTCGATGCTTTTGCATTTGTTCTCCTTGATTTGCATCTCTTATATTCCTTTGTTAATATCTAGGTCCTCATCATATGAAATCTTGGAAGCAAAAGGATTAGTCTTATCAAAAGTTGTATGAATGGATTCGACTAATGTCATAGTTCTTTTATTGTAGACTCTATATGCTTTACTATTTATAGCATACCCAAAAAAAATTCCTTCATCAGATTTTGACTCAAATTTTTTCAATTCGTCTTTATCATTTAAAATAAAACATTTACATCCAAAGACATGAAAATAAGAAATGCTGAGCTTTCTACCATTCCATAGTTCATAAAGAGTTTTGTTTAAATGATATCTTATAAAAACTCGATTCATTACATAGCAAGCAGTATTTACTGCCTCGGTCCAAAAATATTTAGGAATTTTATGTTCATTTAACATGGTTCGTGTCATTTCTTGTAAAGATTTATTTTTTCTCTCAACAATTTTATTTTGTTGAGCAGTTCAAGGTGCTAAAAAATTATGAGAAATTCCATTTTGATCACAAAAATTTTCAACATCTTTATTTTTAAATTCTCCTCCTTTATCTCTACGAATGTGTAGAATACAATAGCTCTCTATTTTGAATTTTTCTACTTAGTTTGGAAAATACATGACATACTTTATCTTTTAAAGCAAGAAATAACACCCGCGTATACCTCGAAAAATCAACCATAACAAAACAATATACTTTTCCTCCAAGACTTTGAGGTTTCATTAGACCAAATAAATCAAGATGAAGTAATTATAGTGGCCTATTTGTAGAAAATTCTTGTTTCTTTTTTAAACTTGTTTTGGCTTGCTTACCAAATTGGTAAGCATCACAAACTGTCTTTGATAAATTTAGTCTTAGGCAGTCCTTTGACCAAATTTTTCTTGACAAGTTTGAATAGAAGATCCATGCTACCATGACCTAGCCTCCTATGCCATAACCAATTAGTTTCATTCACGACAGATAAGCATTTAACATTTTGGAAATTTAAATTTTTAAAATCAATAGTGTAAACATTTTCAGATCGTTTTGCAACAAATAATACTTTATGATTTTTTTTGTTTTCAATAACACAAGTATTATGCAAAAATTGTACACTATAACATTTATCACACAATTGACTTATGCTAAGAAGATTATATTTAAGACCATCAACTAGAAGTAAATTATCAATGGATATGGAGGATTCCTTACCGACCTTACCTATACCAATAGTTTTACTTTTCCCATTGTCTCCAAAAGTTACATAACCTCCATCCTTAGGTGTTAGGCTTAAAAATTTTAATTTATCCCTCGTCATATGTCTTGAGTATCCACTATCCAACTACCATTTTTCTTTTGATGCAGAGGACCTCAAGCATACCTACAAGACAATTTAAGTAATTTTCTTTGGTACTAAAATCTTTTTGGGGCCTATAGGATTAGTGTCTTTAACTCTCCAAACTATTTTTGAGACACCATTATTTCTTTTTAGTGGGCAATCAAATTTAATGTGTCATTTTTTCTTGCATTGAAAACAAATTACATTTTCATAGACATTTCTTGAATATGAGTTTGAAAAGCACTTTGATTCTTTTACAAAATAATTTTTGGATTTAAGTTTTACTTCTCCATTGTAGCCAATTCCTTCTTTATTCAATGATCTTCTTTGTGCTACTAAGAGTTTTTTAAAATTCTCTTGTCCATTAGTAAATTTGTAGATGATTTTCAAATAATCTTCTACTTTTCTTTATAGTTCACAAGAGACATCATTTTTAATATTTTTTTCTTTTAAGTTCGTAAGTTCTTTTCTTAACCTGTTATTTTCTTTTATTAGATTAGAAATCTCATTTTCAGAAATTTTTGTTAATTTTTCAAATTTAACCTTCGAAATAAGTTTTTCTTTTTCCAAAGATTCAATTTGCAAAATATGATCTTTAGACATGTTTTCTTTTTTATTTTTAGTATTCTCATTTAAGGTTCTTAATTTGTCAATTTCTTTAGAAAATCTTTTATTTTTATTTTTCAATTTTTTTTCTAATTTCAAGACTTTTATGTAAATTAAATAATTCATTTTTAAGTTCATCATATGATGGCATAGAGTAAGAAGAATTAGATTCATTGCATGAATTAGAATTAGAGCTTACCTCTTCGTCTATACTTGTCATCAAGGAGAAGTTGGCCATTTCGTCATCACTTCAGCTATTGCTTTACTTGTTTGAATCTGAGTCATCCTACGTGATTGCTTTCATGGGCTTCTTTATTTTTCTTTGAGTCCTTTTTGAGTAAAAAACATTCTGGCTTGATGTGCCCAGTTTTATTGCAGTTATAGTAGGTGAGTGGTTCTTTCTTGAAGTCTCGTTTGCTTGAATCTCTTTTGTTAAATTTTACGCCTCAGAATCTTCTTGAGAACCTTTTGTCTCTCTTAAGGAATTTTCTAAATCTTATTGTGATAAGAGCCATGTCATCATCGTTGATCTCCTTATTCTCTTTATCACTGGAACTCTCTTTTGAAGCTTTGAGGGCAATAGACTTTTTGACCTTGTTTTGCTCATTGACTCTTTCATTTATTTTGATCTCGTATGTCAGTAGTGATCCAATCAGCTCATCTAAGATCATCACCCTTCGATTTCTTGCTTAGGAGATGGCTGTAGCCTTAGCTTCCCAAATGGGTGGCAAGGCTTTGAGTACCTTCCTTAAAAGCTCATAAGATTGGTAAGTTTTTTCAAGTGCATTATGTCACGCCCCTGACTCTGAGGCACGTGATACCCACTTGATAACTCTTATTCCTTTCACCCAAATTTCTTTAATGATTTTCTCTTGAACTTAGATTCTTATAGGTTTTAACTTATCCCAAATTTCCAAAATAAACTAAGTCTAATTCTTAAAAATTTGGGAGTTTTCTCTGTTTTTTGGATTATCCCAAATTTACTTATAAACCTGTTAAACTCAAATCACAATGTATACTCAGGCGCCGCCTGAATCTCAAGTCTCAATCATAATTAAAACTAAGAAAACATCAATTCTAATCCTTTCATGTAACAAAAATATTTACTAGAATGTAAACCCTTAGAATACATCACTTCACAAAAAGGGTTTATAGCTCAATTATAAAAATCAACTTTTTATTATACAACTTCATTAATATACAAATGCCGTTGCCAAATAAAAAAAAATCTTCATCTCTCTTCGTCACGTGACGACATACTTCAACTCTTCATTTGATCATTCAAACCTGAAAAAAATTATTAAACAACAGACTTGAGGCGAAACCCGTAGGATAAAGACTAAATAAAATGCAATGCATAATTTGTGAGGTGTGGATGAGCAAGATGTTATGCAATCACATTCATTTGCCCTTTTTATTTATTTCACGATTTACATATACATCCATTTAATATAAACTTCAAAGATAATATGAGTTTATTTTGATTCCTTAGTTTCACATTTACTAACTATTCCACTTAATTCGTCTTACCAATTATTCCAACCTTATATTATCATTATACTCTGCTTCAGTGTCTTATTTATTTGTTAAATTTTCAGTTCTGTCTTTTTCTCCTCTTTTTCATTAGTTACATTCTTCTCTCGTTATCTTTCTTTCTAATTCATCCATCTATTATTTATATTTCTATTTCATTCCGTTTTATTGAACCAATTAATTACATATTCTCTTTATAATTCTTTAATTCTTGCTTTTATTTTTGTTTTCTTCTTAACCAATTATCCAACTATTAATTCACCTTTTTCCATTATATAACCATTACTTGCTTTTACATTCTTAAATTCTTTATCCAAATTTCACTTTTACTTTCATTAATCAAAATACTGAGTTACCATGTCTTTGCTTTATTCCGTTAATTCGATATTGAGCCGACGTCGGGTGCAGCTTATAGAAACTCCTCCCTATTCCCCCAATAGGCTACGCGAAGCCATTCGGTAATAGATAGCTCTATAACTCACCACGACAACCGCCTTTTTCGATTTTCCTGCGGAACACCGGCAGGTAGGAAACCCATGCACACCTTTTCAGGGACTAACCCGATGGCTAGGGCACCCTACTTGCGCAAGTTTCTGATCTTTTACCGTGGAGCTAGTCAAGCCCTACTTAATAACATCCACATCAATCATACTCGGTTCAATATTTGATTAATCTTATCAATATTTATTGATCAAACGGGAGTCCATCTCCCCAATTCAATTCCATGTTATTTTCGTTCAATTTTCAATTAACATATTCTCAAATTACATTCTCTATCCATTGTCTTTGCATCGTTCCATTTTCAATAAGATTCCGATCATAACTCATTTTTTATCAAATCATAAAGGTCAAGCTAATATTTGCTGACCTCATATTCCTCTTTCATTAATAGTCCACTTACTAGACTACTCAATAAATACCTTCAAGTCTATTAATCTTGTTCATCTTTCAGTGAATCACACCATAGCATCCACAAGAGTTCATTAATAATTTATCTTCGTAACATTTCTTTTCGTTAGAACTTCAACTATAACTTATCTTTTATCAACGTCAAGACTTACATTAGTTGTTTAAAAAAAACATGAATATATTAAAAGTTTCATTAATACATTAACTTTACTTGATTAAATTATAAACATAATATACTATTATTAAATCCACAGATTATCTTCATCCATCTTCTATGAATTTTAATTTAAATTTAACCAATTTGATCGGTCGACTGAACTCTAAGGTTCGATCGACTGAACTGTTGTAGATCTGAAATGTACTTTTGGTAGCTGGTTCAGTCGACTGGGCAGAATACATCAGTCGATTGAACATGTGAAAAACTAGAATTTTATGTTACCAAAATAGTTTTTATCACTGTTTGATTTGGAGAAATTATTTTATGACTTTTTAGGATTCTTACGACCTTCAAAATAAAATTCAAGAAATAAAGTGTCTGTACAAGAATCCTAATATTACAAAATATTCTTCAAGTCTTCAATATCTCGATTCCTTGCATTTGTTCCACAAAAACTTGTCACCAAAGAACTTGATTTGAATTTAAGCGTCATGTCTTCCACTTTGTATCTTGGATTGTGCTAAGCATGTATGTCCTGTAAACAATCTCAATTTGCACAATTTAGATACATAGGTTTATTATCATCAAAAATTGTTATTGAAGACTTGTTAGGCCAACATGGCTTTGAGTACTTCATCAGTTTCATTGACAACTACTCAAGGTATGGATACATTTACCTGATGCACCGTAAGTTTGAATGCTTTGAGAAATTCAAAGAATTCAAGGCAGAGACAAAGAAACGTCTGGGTAAAAGTATCAAATCACTACGATCCGACCGTGGTGGGGGATACCTCTTGGGAGAGTTTAAGGACTATTTTTCATCAAAGAAAATTACATCCCAGTTGACTGCACCTAGCACTCCACAATAGAATGGTGTAGCAAAAAGAAAGAATCAGACTCTTATGGAGATGGCAAGATCCATGATGAAGTATTTAAATTTACCTGATTCATTTTGGGGTATCCCAAGGGAATGAAGGGTGGTCTATTTTATAACCCTAAGGATCAGAAAGTCATTGTTAGCACTAATGCCCGATTCTTAGAAGATTATATTCTGGAGCACAAAAGTATCAAATCACTACGATCCGACCGTGGTGGGGGATACCTCTTTGGAGAGTCTAAGGACTTCTTGTCATCAGAGGGGATTACATCACATCCTAATTGACTGCACCTGGCACTCCACGGCAAAATGATGTAGTAGAAAGAAAAAATAAGAGTCTTATGGAGATGGGAAGATCCATGATGAGTTATTTAAATTTACCCGATTCATTTTGGGGTATCCCAATAGTACGAAGGGCGATCTATTTTATAACCTTAAGGATCAAAATGTCATTGTTAGCACTAATGCCTGATTCTTAGAAGAGAATTTTATTATGGATCACAGACCCAATAACAAAATTATTCTGAAAGAACTGAGAGAAAATACCAGTAGAACGGAAGAAGAACCACAAGTTACTGATATTTCATTACCTTATCGTAGTGGGAGGATTATCGGGAACATGTGCAAATCAAGAACAGGGTACTAATGCACAGGGTTCAAATTCTGCATAGCCTATTACTGCTAGTACACAAACACAGGTAGTGCCTCGTCGTAGTGGGAGGGTTGTTCATCAACCTAGCCGGTATATGTTCTTGTGAGAGTTTTTTGACAAGATCCCGACATAACTAGATATCGAGCCATGTAACTATAATGAAGCACTACAAGACAAAGATGCAAATATTTGGCAAATGGCTATGAATTCAGAGATGGAATCTATGTATTCTAATCAGATCTGGGAACTTGTAGAACCACCCAAAGGGATAAAATCTATTGGATACAAGTGGATCTACAAGAAGAACATAGGAGTAGACGGGAATGTTGAAACCTTCAAAGTTAGGCTTGTTATTAAAGGGTTCACTCAGAAATAAGGGATCGACTATGAGAAAACTTTTTACCGGTAGCCATGCTTAAGTCTATCTGAATTCTCTTATCCATTGACACACATTTTGATTACGAAATCTGGAAAATGGACGTCAAGACATATTTCCTTAACGGAAGTCTTAATGAGTGTATCTATATGATACAACCAGACGAATTCATTGCAAAAGGCCAGGAACACGTGTTGTGTAAGCTTAAGAGATCAATTTATGGACTTAAGTAGGCATTGAGGTCTTAGAACACTAGGTTTGATCAAGCTATAAAGTCTTATGGTTTTGATTAAAGTCTGGATGAGTCATGTGTGTACAAGAAGCGTGACGGAAGCATGGTGATCTTTCTAGTACTTTATGTAGACGATATCTTGCTCATCAAAAATGATGTGGGGGCATTATCTATGGTTAAAGTATGGTTATCTGGAAAGTTCGATTTGAAGGACTTAGGAGAAGCCAGTCACATCTTTGGAATCAAGCTTGTGCGAGATCATAAACAAAGGATGTTGGGCTTAACACAAGCAAAGTATATCAATGATATCCTTGCTCGTTTTAGCATGTAGGATTCCAAGAAAGGATTTCTCCCTTTCAGGCATGGAATCACTCTATCCAAGGATCAGTGTCCTAAGACACCTGATGAGATAGAGAGGATGAAGGTAGTTCCTTATGCTTCGGCAGTAGGAAGCCTCATGTATACTATGCTTTGCACTAGACCCGACATCTATTTTGTCGTTGGCATGGTTAGCAGATATCAGTCTAATCCAAGGCAGAAGTATTAGACTGTGGTGAAGAATATAATCAAATACCTGAAAATGACTAAGAATTATAAGATAGTTTACCAGGCGGGCAGTCTAGTACTTTTTGGGGTATACAGACTCAGATTTTCAGTCAGACATAGAGCTTACATCAGGAGACAACCTTGCAAATCCTTTACAAAGAGCTTATTGGATAAGACTTTTGATAGTCATGTAGAGGGCATAGGAGTCAGACGTACAGCAGCATGATTTTGAGTATAAGTGGGAGATTGTTAGGGTTAGTATACTGAAAATCATGTTTTTAGTATTTAATTTTATTAGTTTTCCATTTTATGAGAATCTTTATGATCAATGTACATATATCATTTCTTTGTTATGCATGGATGTCTGACATTCTGTATAGTATTTAATCTGATGTGTAGAGTACAGCTTACATACATAAGATCAAACTTTAGGTTATTGCAAAATATAACTTTTATGTTCATTGTTTAAATAAAAATGGACATACCATCGGTACGACTGTGGCACAAAATTTTAGTATGCCTGTCTTAGTTTCAGGGAATAGATAATAGCGTCGTCTATTGTTCTGACTCTCTGTGACAGTACACTTCGTGTGTATTGAACGGGACATTTGGGGTAATTAATTTAGTACTAACTACTGATTATATAAATTAATTTACACCCCAAGGTTATTACGAATAGTGCTTATCTTCTTAATCTTGAAATAATGATTGATTTACATATATTTAATATTCGTTATTTTGATTAATTAGAGGGTGCGATCTTATATGGGTCTATATTCCCGATAAATGGATAATGGTATTGTTTATGTGACAACTATTAATTATTGACGGAATCCACGTCTCGAAGATCGGGATTGACAGTGCCTCCTTAAAGATGCTTATAAGTATTGATCGGACCAAACCTTGCAGGTGGATTTAATTATCTGACGGTCGAATAAGTTAAGCGGAAGTACTTAAGGAATATCAAGATACTGATTAAATTAAATTGTCAGTAATTAAATTTAATTAGTGGGTATCGAGAATCTTAACATGGGGAGAAATAGTAAACATTCAATAACAGGAGCTCAATGCTAGAAGGTCTTGAGATTGTGGGTCAGAGGGCAATTATAGTTCTTTAGTAGTGTGAATTGCATTTCATTGTTTTATGAAAATTGTAAAAATCGTTGCATGTCTTTCCATAATTGCAGAAACCTCTATTAGGTAGCTGTGTTCCACTGGAAGTCTAACTCATAATTACACTCAGGTTCCTACTGTAGCCTATATATATGCGGGTAGGCTGAACTATATTTAGTCTTGAAAGACAAGTTATGATATATCAATATAAAATTGGTTCAGTCTACCCGCACATATATAAGGCTACAGCAGGGTCTTGTGGAGTAATTATGAGTAAGACTTTCAGTAGAACAACATACCTACCAGCGATTTCTGCAATTATGGAGAGACGCAGCGGTTTCTGTAATTTTCATAAAATACTAAATTACAGTTCACACCACTAAAGAACTATAATTGCACTCTGACCCGTAATCTCAAAACTTTCTTGCATTGAGCTCATGTTATTAAATGCTTACCATTTCTCCCCACGTTAAGATTTTCGATACCCACCAATTAAATTTAATTACTGACAATTTAATTTAATCGGCATCTTGATATTCCTTAAATCCTTCCGCTTAACTTATTTGACCGACTGATAATTAAATCCACCTGTAGGGTTTGGCCCGGTCAAAACTTATAAGCTTACTTAATGGGTTATCGTCAATCCCGATCTTTCAGAACGTGAATTCCGTCAATAATTAATATTTTCCATATAAATAATACCGCTATCCACCTCACCAGGAATATAAACCCATATAAGATCGCACCCTCTAATGAATCAAAACAATAAATATTAAATATATGCAAATTATTAATTATTTCAGGATTAAGAGAATAAGCACTATTCATAATAACCTTAGGGTGTGAATTAATTTATATAGTCAGTGTAAAATTAATTATTCCAAATGTCTCGTTCAATACACACAAATTGTATTAGTACAAAGAGTCGGAACAATAAATGACGCTATTATCTGTTTTCCGTAACCAAGACAGGCCTACTCAAACTTTGTGCCACAATTGTACCGATGGTATGTCTATTTTCATCTAAACTGTGAACATAAAACTTATATTTTGAAAGAACCTAAAATCTAATCTTCTGTGTGTAAGCCATACTCTACATACCAGATTAAATACTATACAGAATATCGGACATTCATGCTTAACATTAAAGAAATGATACACATACATTTCTCATAAAGATTCTCATAAAATGAAAAACTAATTTTATTAAAATAAAATTAAATACTAAAAACATGATTTTCAGTATACCAACCTTAACAGTAACGACTGTGACCTTTTTACGATTGGCCGACACCTTTTTGCCTTGATTTCACATGACCGTAGCATGTTGTCATGGCCGTGATGTTTCTATAAGGTTAAAAGCTTGAAAACCATTTTAAAGCTTTCCATTATTCCTCTATTCGTAATGTTTTTCTTTTCCTTATTTTGTCTTTCATATTTTGTATCATAGACCATGTTTTTATTGGAAAATGGATGGTAGATCTGGTCTGGATCAAATGGGTCATGGTCTCTATCTTGTACACTCCATTTCTTTATGTTTTGTAGATCTAAAAACATAACGGCCGCGACCATTCAATGTCACGGTCGTGTGTTTTCTTAAATATCTAGTAATGGCAAGCATTTCTTTTTCAACGGCAACTCATATTTTTCACAGCCACCGTATCCTTTTGCTATGGTCGTGAGGTTTTGTGAGGCTAGTGACATGAAAAATTTGTTTTAGGTACTATGTTGCTCATTTTGATATCTTGTACGTGCTGTTTTTGAGATTTTGCTTCTGTAGAGGATGGAGGATGGTAGATCTAGCCTAAAATAAATGGGTTATGGTCTCTGTCCTGCATATGCTGTTCATTTGAGTTTGTTTCAGACCCTGTATGTTGACTATACCCTTTTTGGACCCCAAAATATCTTCGCTGCAACTTTAGGTTGCCACGGCCATAACATTCTTCATCTTGTTTCTCACGGTAACCCTATTTTTGTCACGGCAACGTGTTTTATGACTTATTTTGTCATGGCCGCAACATTAGTTGCTGCAACTGTGAGTTTTCTGCATGTTTAGTAGCTTAAATATGATGTATAAACCTCTTCTGTTTATTCTGTATAGCGTATGCACAGCAGGTTAAAAATAGAAACATTATTACATGACCTTTAGGCCTTATTTGTTTGATTTAGCTTTTCTTCGCATGTTTTTCACTTTACTTTGCTCAAATGATACATGTGGCATATTTAAAAATAACAACCAAGTCGCATGACCCTAGGACCGTAGTTAAGAATTTGTTTCTTTGCTTGGTTTTGTTTAAACTCTCTTTAACCTCCTGTTTTGTATATGTTACCTTTAAAAGTTTATATCAAGAACCAACATTGACAAAGTGAAGGCCAACCTCACGGTTAGGCAAAAAGGGTGCCTAACTCCTTTTCTTTTTATACCTTAGCCCTCGAACCCTCTCTTTCTCTAATTACGTTTTTTGAAAGACCCGTAGCCTTCATTTGTTTTTCTTGGCTTTTCTCCAAAAATCAAGTGGCGACACCATTTTTCTTAAAACGTGCTCAGGTACTTTTGATTTTGTTGTTTTAAAAAGAAAAGAACATTTTTTCAAAAACAATTAATATCTGGTGCACCGTCTCCCATGAAAACATACCCACAGTTTTTCTAGCGACTCTGCTATGGACTAATTTTTCAAAAAAAAATCATAAGAGGGCTTAATTTAAAATGTCAATGGTTCTTGTCTTGAACTTTTTACTGGTATTCGCATTCGCATTTACATATTTGTGTGCTCGGTTCTCCAAACCCCCGCTCCACCTACCCGATGCCTTGGTCAGTTTACTATCTGGGGCTATGTCGGGGAAGCTAGAAAGCTTTTGGCCACATGCTCCGATAGATGTGGCAAAAAGAGTTATTATGTACCATTTGACCATGCCTTGCACCATTCATGGTATTGGGAGGTATATCCTTGACTCTATTCAAAAGGTACACTGAGTGTAGACCTACTAGCCTTCTCATATGCATATAGCTTCTTAGAACCCTTTCTTTTAGGATCAACAAATCTTTTACGATTATGTAATTTTCTTTTTACAAATTCTTTTGTTTGTATAGATGTTACTCCGATCAGGATTAGTTTTCATCTTCCCAATCCATCGTCGAGAGTGAGTTATTTCGAGTTTAGACCCAGCTGACGAGTTCTTCGATTTACGAGTCCTTTTAGTTTAGAGACCCAGAATAATAGCTCCGTACAGAGAAGAACCTATACGCACTTGGGCCTGATCTTCGAGTGAAAGACTCAGACGTGTAGATCAATTGACGTTATCGATGGCAGATCTAAAATTAACTATGGCAGATATGATGAGGGCGATCTTAGAATTACAGCGGACAATTAAAGGAGTCAGCACTACTATAACCAATCAAGCTAGGATTCAAACACAGTATCGGGCATAGATCCAAACTTTATAAACTCGGGTTATAGACCCTAATGCAGTTCTCCCGAACGGCCAGGAGGACGTAATAGAAGAAAACCTTTGGGATGAAATGTGGGAGGGAGCCCAATAAGTAGATGTGCAGCCTGTCTAACAAGGAATCCAAAAAATCCAAGCCACGAAAGAGTCGATTTTGTCTAAAAAAGTTGACAAACTGGAAAAGATTTTGAGAAAATCCCGAGGGGTTGAAGACTACATGTTGGATGTCGAGGAACTCTATCTAATCCCCGATGTTAAGCTTCTCAAGAAGTTTAAGATGCTCGAAATGGGGAAGTTTGACAAAATTGGAGACCCGAGGATCCATCTAAGGATGTATGTGAGAACCCTATCGCCGATGGGGATTAGTGAACAGTTAAAAGCTTAGCTCTTCCAGCGGTTTTTATCATGAGCCACTTAGAAGTGGTTTCTATCTCTGGATGCCGCAACGATAAGGACTTGAGAGGACATTGCTACTGCATTTGTTAACCAGTACAACTACAAAATTTAGGTTGACATTACCACTCGGGAACTCGTGACTACTCGACAAGAGGCCAAGGAGTCCTTCATCGAGTTTCTAACTCGATGGAGAGCCAAGGCCATTAAAATGACAAATCGGCCCACTAAGAAGGAACAAGTGAGGATGATAGTGAAGAACTTGCAGTCATAGTTTCATATATATCTTATAACACAGTCGCTGATGTCATTTGAACAAGTTTTCAATGTTGGGGTATAGATAGAGGATGTGATGCAGTCCAGTGATATTGAGAAGGGAGAATCAAGCTAAAGAGCAGTTCGGAAGTCGCATGCCAATAACCTGAACAATGCCACCAGTGCTGTGAATTGAAGCTATGAAGTAAACTTGTTGAGTCCCAATTTGAATCAAGCTAATTCACCTACCCAGCCAGCTACCAAAAATCCACCCTGCACCCTTGTCATCTATTTTAAGTCGCTTGATTGAGAGCAGTTTTCTAAAACCTTTGGAGCTGACCTTACCTCCGAATCCTTTGTCGTTTAGATTCAATTCAACCTAGTACTGTGCCTTCCACTAGGGGCATGGTCATTTAACCAATAACTGAATGAGGCTCTGGCATGAGATCCAAGATTTGATAGACAACAAGGTGATTCCTCCACCTACTGTCGTTCGAAAACAGAATGTGACCACCAATCCTCTGTCGAATCATGCGACTCAGCAGAATGTGAATGTCATTGAAGAAGGGTTGAACAAAATTTATAGTCTCCACAACAGAATTAAACCCAATTACAGTTCTGCCATCCAGTCAAGAGGTACTGTTATTCAACGACTTTATTTAAGATCTGATGGCCGATGGTTTTGATAATTTCTCAATCTTTATTATTCACAAGGAGGAAGTCCCTTCCTTTATCAACGACAATGATGAAAAATATGAAGAAATTAGATGTCTGTGGGAGGATGTAGCTCTCTTTGAGGCATTAGATGAGTTAGAGGAAGCTGGGATTAACATCAAATGGCATGTTTCGACCGTCCCAAATGATGATACAACGTGGCACAGAGGGGCAGCCTGGAATGGGGAACCCGAGTCGAGTTTTAGAGTTGAAGAAACAAAGAAAGTAGCATCAAAAGTAAGAGAATCTTCGAAAGGAAAGGAAGTTAATAATAAGAGTAGGCAGGAAGAGAAGTTATCGATCAGTAAAGAGACCGAGAAGAAAGAGGAGCAAGAAGAGAAAGAGAAGGACTCACCCTAGGTGAACCTATTGAAAACTACAAGTTCTGTGTTCGATCTCTCTATATACATCGTTCCTCTTTAGGAACCAAAACTAAGGACTCCTCTACCCAAAGGGCCGGCTTTATGCTCTCTTGATATAGAAGAAATCTTGTACCAAGAAGAGAACGATCTGTGGGAATTAGAAAAAATAGAGCAAAAATTCATGGATATGGGGTATGACAAGAGAGAAGATGTGTCAAAATGGCATTCGATTATGGAGGAACCGTATAACTAAGGAGGTTCTTGGGAACCTTAGGTCCCTCCCCCGTTATTTGACTACGAGGATCCGTTTAATGGGGTATCATTGCCACAACTCTTCGAATTAGAGACTGCTATCAATGAAGAATCCCATTGGTTTACGCAAAATGTAATGGGAATCAAAGAGGATCATTGGGGAGTTAAAGAATCAATGAGGAAGACAATCAAACAAAAGCCAGCGTGGATAACTTTTGGATTTTCTAAGGAAAGGCATACCCGGTGGATGAGATCTGAGAAGTAACCGACCAACTCAAGGGCTTGTGGGAACCCAAGGACCAAGTTGAACACCTGATAAGAAGCGAAACACATTTTAAGCCCGCACAGTTAGAGAAGGGGCAGCCAAGTAGGGGTATAGAGGAATCAAGGAAGCTAGTTGAAAAATAGAATAGTGAAGAGGAAGACATAGTTTTGAAGCAGCTCAACAAGACATAGGCAAATGTGAGCATTTGGGGGCTACTTGTGGCATCCCATAAGCACCGACATGCCATTTTGAAGGCTCTCAATAGTGTGGACATTTCGATCGACGTATCCCCTGACCAGTTGGTCATAATGTTGATACTCGAGAAGCAGTCCAATGTTATCGCTTTTAGTGACAAGGACTTTCTGATTGAGGGGCCATCACATAATAAGTCGTTACATCTAACCATCTAGTGTTTGTGAAAGTGGGTGCTAGTTGTCTTGGTTGATAAAGGCTCCACTCTCAATATGTGTCTACTACGAACTACTTACTGTTTGGGACTGAAGACACAAGACTTCAAGCCGAGTGCGCAAGGAGTACGGGCATATGATAATACAAGACAAGATGTGTTAGGCCTAGTAACTTTCACTGTGGTAGTGGGAACGCTGGAGAGCGAAGTAGAGTTTCATGTTCTTGATGTGCTAGCCTCATTTAATCTATTATTGGGTAAACCTTGGCTGCATGATCCGACAATAAAGATATTTCCGTCGACCCTGCACCAAAAAGTAAAGCTAATCAATGAGGGAATAACTATCACCATACCAGATGAAATTGGCTTACTAACCCCACTTAGTGACACTACCCTACGCCTTGAGATCCAACATAGGGAAAAGGTCGTTCTAAATGGGTTCGACTTCTACAAGACTATGGTCGTGCAAGTTTTGATGAATGAATAAGAAAACTATGTGAACCCCTAAGTCGTCGCCATGATGAAAATAATGTCCTATTTTCTAGGAATGGGACTGGGTAAGCATTTGCAAGAGATTTTAGAACCAAATCCCTGTGAACCACAATCATCATAGATACGGACTAGGGTACAAGCCAGAGCTAGAAGAACCGAGTATGGGAAAGTACGGACCCATGTTGAATGGACGTTTCATCAAGGAAAGGGACGACTTCCCCTACTTTGGATTTCCCGAGTCGTGGATAGAGGAGAATACTAAGCAAAAGTTGTAGGGGCTGGAAATTTTTTTCAACCACCAATTGTCTGATAGCGAAGAAGAAGCAGAAATATGACAGATGGAATTCACTTAAAAAGTGCCAACATACCGGGTAGTCCATTGCGAGGAAGGAGATCTGGGTTCTTTCTTCAATGAAGAGATGATCCGAGTGCATATAGGCAACAAAGAAGATAAGGACGAGCTAATGATGGAAGCCGATGCGGTTGCGGAATACACCACACTTATCATGGAAGCTGTTAAAATGAGAAAGAGTTAGTTTTTTGAGTTCTTATGCATGACGTAATAAGTGGGTTGAAGACCGAGTCTATTGAATCTATTTTTATCGAGTCTCTTAACAATGTTTGTAACGGTAAGTCTGCCGGGATCGTATCTGTTGGCATCCCGAGCCCTTTTCGCTTTGAGTCTTAAAATGTAACTCCTTTTGAAATCAACGAAATGAAATCGAATTCTGCTTACTTCGCTGTGTCTCAAATATTTTGCATTGATTCTAAAATTTATTAAAAATTCAAGGAGGATATCCCCTAAGAATTAAAGCTTTTAAATGGAAAGGAAGAAGAAATGCAGGCAAAACTTGTAATTAAAGAAACTGTTTTAACAAATCTCAATAATCAAAAAGATCCACAACTAGTTCAGGTCGGTTCTATGTTATCTTTGGAAGAATGTGAGAAATTAGTCTTTTTATTAAAAGACTTTAAAGATATTTTTGCATGGTCCTACGAAGATATACCTGGCATAGATCCCGACATCGTACAGCACTAAATCCTTCTTTACCTTGATGCCAAACCCGTCAAGAAGAAGCTTAGAAGGATCAGACCTGATTAGGCACTGAAGATTAAGGAAGAGGTTACCAAGTAGAAAAATGCCGAATTTATCATAGTTATAGAGTATCCAAAGTGGGATGCGAACATCGTCTCAGTGCCAAAAAAAGACGAAATGACCCGAGTGTGTGTCGACTTTAGAGATCTTAATAGAGCTAGTCCCAATGATGACTTCTCTCTTCCCCCACAAAGATGTATTGGTAGACAATACCGCCAAGAACACACTCTTATCTTTCATGGATAGATTCTTAGGTACAATTAAATTTTGATGGCGCTAGAAGACCGAGAGAAGACTACCATCACGACACATTGGGGCACTTATTGCTATAGGGTCATGTCGTTCGGGTTGAAAAACGTGGGAGTAACCTAACAAAGGGCTGCAACCAGTTGCTACATGACATGACACATAAGGAAGTAGAAGTATATGTAGACGACATGATTGTGAAGTCTAAAACTCGAGAAGGGCATGTCGTCGCACTAAGGAAATTCTTCAAACGGATAAGAAAGTACCAGATGCGCTTGAGTCCACAGAAGTGTGCCTTTGGAGTTACAGCAAGGAGGATGCTCGGATTTATATCGCGTAGCGAGGTATTGAGATAGACCCACCAAAGATCAAAGCTATCCTCGAAATGCCTTCTCCAAGGACCGAGAAGGACGTAAGGAGTTTCTTAGGAAAGATTCAGTTCATCAGCCAATTTATTTCCAAGTTGACTACTACCTACCAACCTCTGTTCCGTCTTTTGAAGAAAGGGACCAAGTTTTAGTGGGATAAGCAATGCCATGACGCCTTCGACGCCATACAAAAGTACCTGCAGAACCCTCCAGTTAGTCGCCACCAAAACCCGGTAATCCGCTAATACTTTATTTGTTAGTAACTGATTCAGCAATGGTGTGCATGCTTGCACATGAAGATGAAGCTAAGGTAGAAAGAGCTGTCTACTATTTGAGTAAGAAGATGACGGAATGCGAACACCAGTATACGCCCATGGAGAAGAATTGCTGGGTACTAGTTTGGACATCCAGGAAGTTATGTCACTGCATGCTAGCATACCGAGTTATTTTAATATCAAGAATGGACCTGCTCTAGTACCACTTCGAGAAGCCAGCATTAGAAGGAAAGTTGGCCCGTTAGTTGCTCATGTTAGACGAATTCGACTTGCAATATGTCACAATAAAATCCGTGAAAGGAAGAGCCGTTGCAGAATTTTTGTCTAACCATCCTATTGAAGGAGAAGAAGAATTGGAGTTTAAATTTTTTGATGAACAAGTGTTAAAAATTAAAAAGGATCTGTGAACCCTCTATTTCGATGGAGCCTCAAACCAATCCATGTACGAGATAGGGATACTTCTCATCACTCCCAATGATTCCCATATCCTTCTGGCTTTTAAGTTAAGTTTTGAGGTTACTAACAATCAAGCCGAGTACAAAGCTTACTTAGCTAGATTGGAAGAAGCCTTAGAACTAGGGGCAAGGAAGTTGGAAGTTGGTAGTTGGAAGTTATAGGGGACTCAGTTTTGGTCGCCTCCCAAGCAAAAGAAGAATAGAAGGTTAAAGAAGAGAGGTTAATCCAGTATCCCTAGGAGCTCGAAGTGATGATCCCTCGCTTTGAAATTGTGGTGTTCACCCACGTCCCGAGATTGTAGAAAAGGTCGCTGACGCCTTAGCTACTTTGGCAACAATGATAGAAATACCACCTGGGATAAGGATGAAACCCTTAGAAATTTAGCAAAGAGATACACCCACAATTAATGATATTTTTGCTACCCGAGAAGTCAATAATGGACTACCCTAGTACCACGATATTTGAAATTTTATTGAAAAAGTAAAGTATCCTAGTCGAGCTAGCAAAAAAGACCAAAGGGCAATCTGAAGACTTGCTGCACAATTTGTGATTTGTGGAAGAAGACTGTACAAGAAAGGATATCTGGGGGTTAATAAGTTTTGTGTTGACATAAAAGAAGGACACAAGATGATGAAAGAGATTCACAGAGGAGTTTGCGGACCTTGCATGAATGGAATGATGTTGGCTAAAAAGATTCAGCGCCAATGATATTTCTAGATGACAATGGAAGCGGATTGTCATCAGTTTGTTCGGAGATGCCGAAAATGCTAAGTTCACACAAACTCATGCATGTGCCGCCGTCTCAGCTCTAAAACATGACATCACATTGGCCGTTCTCAGTTTGGGAAATCCACGTGAGAGGAAAAATCACACCTAAGGGATCGAATGAACATGAGTTTATTCTCATGGCAATTGACTACTTCACAAAGTGGGTCAAAGCTGCCTCCTACTCTGTTCTAAAGGACTCCCAAGTAGCTAAGTTCATCAAAGAGAATCTTATCGGTCGATATGGGGTTCCGCATGAGATAATTTCTAGCAGCGGTTCTCACTTTTAAGGAGAAATTTTAGATATTTTGGAAGAATATTGAATTGTCAGTCATAAGTCTTCTCCGTATAGACCACAAACCAATGGAATCGTGGAAGCCGCTAACAAAAACGTGAAGAAGATTCTATAAAAGACGATAGAGGGAAGTACAGATTGGCCGAAAAAGTTTCCATTTGCACTTTAGGGGTATTGAACATCAATTAGAACTTTCACCAGGGAAACACCATATGCGTTGGTTTATGGAATAGAAGCGGTTCTACCCATAGAGTTGGAGATTCCATCTTTGAGGGTAATGGCTGAAAGAAGTATTCCCAAGTCAGATTGGCAGAGAGACAGATTCAAAGAACTACTCATGTTTGATGAAATGAGACTAAGGGCGCTGTTTCACATCCAAGGGCATCAAAGAAGAATAGCTTGGGCGTTTAATAAGAATGTTAAGTCTCGAAACTTAAAGAAATATGACTTAGTCCTCAAAAAATTAGAGCTCTGGTCTTTGATCCTAGGGGCAAATTTAAACCCAATTGACCGAGCCCTGTCTTATTAAAGCTCTGATGTCAGGAGGTGAAACTATTCTTATGGATTTGGATGAAAATATTTTCTCTAAACCTATCAACTCAGATCAACTCAAAAGATTCTACCTTTAAGGAAAAAACCCGTAGAAAGAAGAAAGATAATACTCGAGTGTAACATGAGCCTCGAACTACGTTAAGGCCTAATTTCCTTTCTTCGGGATACGTAGGCAGCTTCTCTCAGAAGTTCGGCCCAAACCTTTACCAATGCAAAAGCTTATTTTAAGTTTTTTTTACATAAATTGGTTACATTACAAAAATAAAAATCTAACGAACAGTTTTGAAAATCACTACAAACAAGAAGTGGAGAGACTTTCATTAATAAGTTTTACCAGTACAACTTTCAAAAGAAAGAGAGGCTCGCAAGTCCTCATCCTAAGAAACTAAAAAGGGAAAAGAAGCAAGATATTGGGACACAACAAAGTCAAGTCAAGTTCTCCTTCTCTTTGCATCTCTTCCCTATCCTACCCAACGCTTTATCTCTACCTGCAATCAAGCCTAGTAATTCCTAGAAAGTCAGCTATCGAAATCTCTACCAATCGGTATCCTCGGCCGAGAAGATCAAGCCCGCTGGTACTAACCCAAGAAAGGGGCCCGATGAAAAAAACTATACAAATGGCTCATAACGGTCTCAGGCCTAACTTGAGTATGCCTGAACTGACGAAGGATGCGAAAAGAATGATAGAAAGTGGCCAGCTTCCATCCAACCAACATGACCCCCAAGTGACCCATAGTGGCAGTAGTTATAAGAGATATCTTCAGCTAGGGGCATAACCAAGAGATGTTCTCCTCAGTCAGAGAGCTCAGGTAATCCTTCCAAGCAACCACAGTAGAGCAGAGGCAATAAACCTGACGGTGAATGAAAGACCTCACATTGTAACTGTTAGATATAGGCTTCTCCAACATGTTCACCTTCTCCATTAGCCAAACCTGAGAAAATAAAGAAAATGGAGAGCTGAGTGAAAAAATTCGAGAAAACAAAGAAAAAGGAGAGCTTGGTGGAAAAGTTCAAGAGAACAAAGAAAAAATGAGACTGCATCACGGCCAAGGAAAGTCTCGGCAAGGACTAACGGGACAAGATCCCAACCCTCATAAATTTGATGAGCTACATCCACCAAATAAGTGCTTGCCTGCCCATCCGAAGGACCCAAGAGGAAGCGAGCTAGAAGACAGATACAAAGGGCATAGTGACACTGAAACTAGAAAGAGAAGTCGCCAAGAGACCCCCGAGGCCCGAAGCGGTCTATGATCCGTGCCACATATAGGAATCAATCATGAGTAATGAGAGAAGCCTCACGTCTAGAATAGCCACAGAGCTTCATCAACCAATCCCTAGGACTCGAGAAAGGAGTGGAAACTAAGACCTCTTCTCGGGCCAAAATCTCTAAAATGGCGGAGAAGTCCTCTACCGTCGGACATAGCTCCTTGTGCCCGAAACGAAACACATGTACCTCGGGATCCCACAGTTGGGCTACTCCTCGTAGAAGATGCCAATCAACCCTAATGGTTTGCAAGGAGTGTAACAACCCGAACTCAAGATATGAATAGAAAAGAAAGAACATCTCAAAAAAATGAAATCTCGAATCTAAGTTCGGTAAGAAGAACTGGCCCGACCAATTAACCTTTTCGAGCCCGAGACCCGGGGAAGAGTGGGAACTACACAAGCATATATTAAAATCCTAATATTGAGGATAAGAAGTCAAAGTTATAAGCCCAAGTCGTTTAAGACAACAGTTATGCTCGAAAAGTCAATAAACGAGCCAATGTGAATATACTCGAATTTTCTCCTACAATTAAATAAAAAACATTATTTTGGTACATATGTATATGTATACATTCAAGTGGCTAACCTAGGAGAATGTGCCAAAACTTGGTGGTTAAGTTTCATAAACTCAAGTTAATTTTAAAATAACTAAGGTTAGTTAACCCATAGTTATGGAAACTTCCTAGAAAGCTTCCTGTTTGACTTTTGGCAAGAAAAAGAGACCCAACCGACCCTTTTTCTTCATAATTTTGTGCATATATATGTTGGAGGCAATACTGCTAAGATCATTATTTTTGCAAAACGATTTTCGTTAAAAAAATAACTGGACAAGCAAACACCGAAACGGGCTCTAAATAAAACTTTTGATGAAGAATGATCGAAATAAACCCGTGCAACCAAAGTTAATTTAGAAGAATACCTTTGTTGATCTAATCTTCAACTACGACTTGATTCCGAGTTGAAGCTCCACTCAGATCTTCTACTGTATTCCCTTACGAGATCCTCGAACGTAGTGTGGGCTACGATCCTCCGAGAACTCGTACCAGTAGAATCTCAATATATTTAAGTCTTGAAAGACAAAAATAATATCATAATAATAATAATATAAAATCTTCAAAAACTGGTTCAGCCTACGCGCATATATATAGGGTTACAGCAGGGATCTAGGGAGTAATTATGAGTTAGACTTGTAGTGAAACACAGACACCTACTAGAGGTTTCTACAATTATGGAAAGACATGCAGCAGTTTTTGTAATTTTCAGAAAATGCTGAATTACAGTTCACACCACTAAAGAACTAAATTTGCACTCTGACCCATAATCTCTAGACCTTCTTACATTGAGCTCCTGTTATTAAATGTTTACCATTTCTCCCCACGTTAAGATTCTCGATACCCGCCAACTAAATTTAATTACTAATAATTTAATTTAATCGGTATCTTGGTATTCTTTAAGCCCTTCCACTTAACTTATTTGATCGCCGAATAATTAAATCAACCTGTAGGGTTTGGCCTGGTCAAAACTTATAAGCATCCTTAAGGGGGTATCGTCAATCCCGATCTTTTAGGACGTAGATTATATCAATAATTAATATTTTTTATATAAATAATACTGCTATTCAACTCACCAAGAATATAGACCCATATAAGATCGCACCCTCTAATTAATCAAAACAACGAATATTAAATATACGCAAATCAATAATTATTTCATGATTAAGAGGATAAACACTATTCATAATAACATTGGGTGTAAATTAATTTATATAGTCAGTATAAATTTAATTACTCCAAATGTCTCGTTCAACACACACAAACTGTACTTGCACAGAGAGTCGGAACAATAGACGACGCTATTATCTATTCCCCATAACCAAGATAGGCCTACTAAAACTCTGTGCTACAGTCGTACCGATGGTATGTCTATTTTCATCTAAACTATGAACATAAAACTTATATTTTGCAAGAATCTAAAATCTAATCTTCTGTGTACAAGCCGTACTCTACACACCAGATTAAATACTATACAAAATATTAGACATCCATGCATATCAAATAAATGATACACATACTTTTCTCATAAAAGATTCTCATAAAATAGAAAATTAATTTTATTAAAAATAAAATTAAATACTAAAAACATGATTTTCAGTATACTAACCCCAACAATCTCCCACTTATATTCAAAACCATGCTGCTATACATCTGAATCCCATGCCCTCTACATGACTATCAAAAGTCTTAGCCGATAAACTCTTTGTAAAGGATCTGCAAGGTTGTCTCCTAATGTAAGGCCTGACTAAAAATATAAGTCTGTGTACCCAAAAGCTGCTAGACTGTTTGCCTAGTAAACTAACATATAATCCTTAGTACTTTTCAAGTACTTGATTATATATTCTTTACTGCAGTCTAATACTCATGCCCTAAATTAGACTGATATCTGTTAACCATGCCAACGGCAAAGCAGATGTCGGGTCTAGTACAAAGCATAGCATACATGAGGGTTTCTACTGCCGAAGCATAAGGAACCACCTTCATCTTCTCTATCTCATTAGGTGTCTTAGGACAATGATACTTGGATAGAGTGATTCCATACCTGAAATGGAGAAATCCTTTCTTAGAATCCTGTATGCTAAAATGAGCAAGGATATCATCGATATACTTTGCTTGTGATAAGCCCAGCATCCTTTGTTTTCGTCTCGCACAAGCTTGATCCTAAGGATGTGACTGGCTTCTCCCAAGTCCTTCATATTGAACTGCCCAGATAACCATACTTTAGCCGTAGATAATAACCCCACATCGTTTTCGATTAGCAAGATATCGTCTACATAAAGTACTAGGAAGATCACCATACTTCTGTCACGCTTCTTGTACACATAGGACTCATCCGGACTTTGATCAAAATCATAAGACTTTATAGCTTGATCAAACCGAGTGTTCTAAGATCTCGATGCTTGCTTAAGCCCATAAATAGATCTCTTAAGCTTACACAACATGTATTCTTAGCCCTTTGCCATGAATCTGTTGGTTGTAAAATATAGATACACTCGTCAAGACTTTTGTTAAGGAAAGCTATCTTAGCGTCCATTTGCCAGATTTCGTAATCGAAATGTGCAGCAATGGATAAGAGAATCTGGATATACTTAGTCATAGCTACCGGTGAAAAGGTTTTCTCATAGTCGATCCCTTTTTCTGAGTGAACCCTTTAGCAACAAGCCTAGCTTTGAAGATTTCAACCTTCCCATCTTCTCCTCTCTTTCTCTTGTAGATCCACTTGCATCTAATGGGTTTAATCCTTTTGGGTGGTTCTACAAGTTCCCAAACCTGATTGGAATACATAGATTTCATCTCTGAATTCATAGCACTTTGCCAAAGACCTGCATCTTTGTCTTTTAGTGCTTCAATGTAGTTACAGGGCTCGGTATCCAGTTCTGTCAAGATCTTATCGAACGACTCTCTCAAGAATATATACCGATCAAGTTGATGAACAACCCTCCCACTACGACGAGGCACTACCTGTGTCTGTGTACTAGTAGTAACAGGCTGTGCAAAATCTGAACCCTGTGCATTAGCACTCTATTCTTGATTTACATCTGTCCCGATAATTCTGCCATTACGACGAGGTAATGGAATATCAGTGACTTGTGATTCCTCTTCCGTTCTACTGGTATTTTCTCCCAATTTTACTAGAACAATTTTGTTTTTGGGCCTGTGATCCATAATATAATTCTCTACTAAGAATCGGGTATTGGTGCTAACAATGACCTTCTAATCCTTAGGATTATAAAATAGACCACATTTTTTTCCCTTAGAATACCCCACAAAGAAATAGACTTCTGTCCTCGGTTCCAACTTATCCGCGTTCCCTTTCAGCACATTTGCTAGATACCCTAAAATTCGAATGTGTTTTAGACTAGGCTTATGCCCAGTCCACAATTTTGTGAGAATAGAGGGTACTGACTTAGAAGGTACCAAGTTCAAAATATAACCCGCTGTCTCTAAAGCGAGTCCCTAAAACGAATCTGGTAAACCTGAATAACTCATCGTTAACCTTGCCATCTCCATAAGAGTTCTATTCCTTCTTTCTGCTACACCATTCTGCTGTGGAGTACCAGGTGCAGTCAACTGGGATGTAATCCCCTCTGATAATAAGCAGTTCTTAAACTCTCTAAAGAGGTATTTTCCACCACAGTCAGATCGTAGTGATTTGATACTTTTACCCAGACGCTTCTCCGTCGCCGCCTTGAATTCTTTGAATTTCTCGAAGCATTCAGACTTACGGTACATCAGGTAAATGTATCCATACCTTGAGTAGTCATCAATTAAACTAACGAAGTACTCAAAGCCACCTCTAGTCCGGATTGTCATAGGACCACATGCATCAGAATGAACTAGCTCCAACGGTTCTTTAGCTCTATAGTCTTTGGCCGAAAATGGCCTCTTGGTCATCTTACCGTCTAAGCAAGATTCACAGACTGAAAGTTCCTTCACTTCCAATGAACTCAAAGATCCATCTGTTACCAATCTGTTTATCCTTTTTAGATTAATATGACCTACGCGTAAGTGTCAAAGAAATGTTTGGTTCATTAAAAAAGAAAATTTTCTCTTATATGGTAATATAGATGTATTATTCATTTCAGTTAGTTACGGTGTATGAGAGATTTGAGTAATAATATAAAGATTATCCACCAATGTTCCAGAACAGATAACCTGTTTATTATCCTTAATAACCACATAGTTATTAAAATAAACCAAATATCCGTCTATAGCCAATCTAGAAACATAAACTAAGTTCTTTCTAATGGCAGGTACATAAAGATAATCTCTCAATATTAAAATCCGATCTCTACCAAAACTAAGAGTGACATCTCCTACTGCAACTAATGTTACATTTGTATTATTGCCCATATGTAGGTAAATCTCCCCATCACTAAGTTATCGGGTTTTTTGGAACCCCTGCAATGAATTGCAGACATGATTAGTGGCTTCCGTATCTACACGCCAGGTACCGGTAGATAACACCACTAAACATGTTTCCACAACCAGTGAACAGAAATTACCCTATTTGTTCTACCTTTTGATAAATACTAGACATAGTTTTTTCCAGTGCGGGTCTAGTTATAGTGAAAATATCTGCCTTTCAGCTTTTTTACACTAGTTCGTGGCCCACTAAATACCCTAGAAACTGTGTCTCCCTATTTCTGAACCTTTTCTTTTTTCATGCCTTTCGGCCCAGAGAAAGAACCTTTTTAAAAAACAAACACATTTTCTAGTATTGATAGAATACCATTTGTAGTTAAAGCTATATCCAAGTTTCATTTCTCATCAACAAAATTTGGTACCGTTAGTTTGTTTTCTTTGAGTATTGAAGCGATTGGGTTAAAATCTATTTTAATCCTGAGAATCACATAATTAAAAAATCGTTAATTATGATGAGAAAAACTTTGAATTCATTTTAATTTGTTTTCCTATACCATTTTAAAATTAATTCGTCAGTAGCCTGATAACCTGAGAATAGCATACCACGATGGGTGGACATCTACTATTCTTTATAAGACTAGACATGTCAATCCCTTTTAATTTTACTATCTAGGCAACTGACCATGCAAAGTAAAATTAAATAACTGGCATAGTTTCGATCCAGTATATAATAGCAGTGACTCAGATGGAGAGAATACTATTATATACAGCTAAGTGTTAACCATCACCTAATCTCAAATCAATCGATTCGCAATGAACCCTTCAGATAAAGAAGTGATCCACACTAATAATTATCCAGAATTATCCCTAAGGGAGGTTTTTACTGACGATACCGCAATTAATCTGTCCGTTGAGGAGGAAGGCCTTACTGCCAACATACAGAGTTTAATTGTATCGCCTACAAACTGATGATGGAGACCGCGAAATTTATCTGTGAATAAATTTTCTCTCCCACTTAAATTATTAAAATATTTTTTAGGTTTATAAAAATATTTTTAATTAAAATAAATTTATTAATTTCGAAAGCCACACGATCTGAAAGAATAAAATATCTTTCCATGTACACGATTCTAAAGATTCTGATTTATCAAACTATATTTTCGTGTTTAAATGCGTAACAAATAAAATTTAATAAATACACAGTTTTTCCTTTTGCTTTTCAGTTAAGGTAGTAATTAAATGCATTTATTTATTTTATTTTATGTTCCATATTTTTTGAAAAATAATAATTTATTTCAATTTAAAATTTTTTTATTTAATTAATTCAAAATTCAAAATTAATTCTCACGTTTTTCCAAGATATCCGATTTTTAAAAATTATCTTAAACGTGATATTTTGTATAAAAATAAAATATTTAAAAAAATTTATTTAATTAAAATTAATTAATTAAAAAACTTAATTTTATTTTTTATTACAAAATATTTTAACTAAAATCGAATATTCGAATAAATTAGATTAACATGATAAACAAAACCAATATACATCATCCACGTAGTTAGAAAAAATAAATTAAATACAAGATAAATATTCTGATTTTATGATCGATTTGAAACTCTAAAAAGTTTTAATTTTTCAATTGCTGCATAATTTCAGATTTTTTTTTATCCTGTTTGTATTAGGATTCCTTGATGAATCCCTATGAAGATAAGCCACACAGCTGTTTTGCTTGTATCGAAACACTGCTCCGAGCACCACAAAAACTGTCGGCTATTTGCTTCCGTTGGATTTGCAGAGTTTGTTGCGAAAACCAATCGAACACTTGGGAATTACATCCGCTGTTTGCTTTTTAATCAAAACAGTGTTTGATTAAAAAAAAACTTATACAAAATAGTGCCGCCACTGTGGAGGAAAGCCAATCACTGTTTTAGGTGATAAGCGCCAAACAACTTTTGGATTTTGTGATTTAAGCCACAAAATAGTGTTCTGGAAAAACATGAAAAATCGTTGCCCTGTTGTGTTTGAAAACCAGCTCCTGCTTTGGCGCCTAAAATTTCGCTGCTTTGTATGGATTGGCGCGATCATCCATGATCCATCTTTTTTCCTCACCATTCATGAGTGCGCCGCCCAAACAATATGCGCTGCCTACAATCCGATTCTGTTTGCTTCTGAAATTTGGCTTTTTGCGCCGAACAGTGTGATTTGGAATCCACTGAACCTGCGCCTGTTTCTGTTTGCTTTAGTTTGAGACTCCGTTTGGTGTTGCTATTTTGGAAACAGCGTTTTGAATAAAAATAAACTGTTGCACCATGTTTGCTTGCTTCGTGAAACTGCTGCTGCGAAAAACAACCTTTAGGCGCTGTTTGGCGAACCGTTTGGAAACTGCCGGCTTTTGCTTTTTCAAAAAAAACACTGCTGCACTGTTTTTGATATGCCGCAGCACTGTTTTGGGTTCCGTTGCTTGGTTCTTCTTGTTTCTTATTTTATTTTATTTTATTTTGATAACATAAAAAAACGAGAAACTAAAAAACAATTATATTTACATTAATCCTATGCCTCCGTAAAATTCACAATTAATCTACCACGAAAAAATATAATCATCATTCATTCAAACTATTCAATCAAACATAAAAATAAATAACGATCATAAAATCAGAATTAGAACGCCTGCAAAACAAAATTATCAACAGTTCTAAATCTGCCTGACCCTGATAAATCGTAAACAAAAAATATAAATGACTCTTATACCAATTTATTGGAAACAATACTGCCAAGATCATTATTTTTGCAAAACGATTTTCGTTAAAAAAATAACTGCACGGGCAAACGCCGAAACAGACTCCAGATAAAACTTTTGACGAAGAACGATCAAAACAAACCCGTGCAACCAAAGTTAATTTAGAAGAATACCTCTTGTCGATCTAATCTTCAACTACGACTTGATTCCGAGTTGAAACTCCAGTCAGATCTTTCACTGTATTCTCTTACGCGATCCTCGAACGTAGTGTAAGCTACGATCCTCTGAGAACTCGTACCGGTAGAACTCTGATATATTTAAGTTTTGAAACACAAAAATAATATCATAATAATAATGATATATATTCTTCAAAAATTGGTTCAGCCTACCTGTATATAAATAGGGCTACAGCATGGATTTGGGGAGTAATTATGAGTTAAACTTCTAGTGGAACACAGACACTTACTAGAAGTTTCTACAATTATGGAAAGACATGTAGCGGCTTCTGCAATTTCTATAAAATACTGAATTACAGTTCACACCACTAAAGAACTATAATTGCACTATGACCCATAATCTCATGACTGTATAGCATTGAGCTCCTGTTATTAAATATTTACCATTTCTCCCCACATTAAGATTCCTGATACCCGCCAATTAAATTTAATTAGTGACAATTTAATTTAATCGGCATCTTGGTATTTCTTAAACCTTTTCGTTTAACTTATTTGATCGCCGAATAATTAAATCTACCTGCAGAGTTTGGCCCGGTTAAAACTTATAAGCATCCTTAAGGGAGTATCGTCAATCCCGATCTTTCGGGACGTGGATTCCATCAATAATTAATATTTGCCATATAAATAATACTGCTATCC
>JAOTRH010455913.1:0-23987 GCA_034768845.1 Heliamphora exappendiculata | reverse complement strand
CCCCCCCCCCCCCACGCCGTTGCCATTGAGTAAAACAGCTGTGGCATGATGCCCGGTGATGCATTTACTATTCGCAACGAGGCTAGGATAGGTTAAGTGAGCAAAGCCATCAAGTCTACTATGTAATTCTCGGTGTGGAATTCATGATACTATTTTGGAAGTACTTGGGGATTGGGTATCTGCATTGCATTCATCTGCATCACGCACTCACATTTCGATTCTTATATGTGCTCATCCTGTTGAAAATAATAACTTGCCTATATCTCTGTTCCCTTAACTTTGCATTGGCTGTTATATGATATGTATTGTAGAATATCTTATCGTGAGTTTGTTAGACGGTTTAGGGAATTTTCTTCTAGGATCCGGCTCATGGCATTTATGCCATAGGTGACGAAGAGGGACCCTTTGAGGAAGGCAGGTTCATTGAAGGGGAAGAATTTGCAGAAGAGGGAGAGTGGCAGGAGTAGGTCCACCCCAACAACGCAGTTTGAAGACGTAGGACGTCTCTTTTTGATCTTTTTGTTCAAGTTTTCCACGGACATAATGTAACTTTTGTTAAGCTTTCTGGATGACTACAATTATTAAGTATTTTGAACAATCTCTGAGCCATTAATGATGTAGTAACTATCTTAAGTATTTATGAACATTCGGCAAGAATATGTGCCTTATTTATAGTTACATATGTTCCGACATACCCAGGGAACGGGGTGTCACAGTTTGGTATCGGAGCCTAGGTTTAGTGACTCTTTAGGCCTAGAGAAATGGGAGATCGCGAGTTCTGTAGCTTTGAAAACTCTGTAGAGTGTTTGTACTATTAATTTATTACGTATAATTTTAACAACTTAAAATCTTTACCTTATGATTTTCTCTATCTTTCTTTCTTAGGATGGCGTCCGTCGCAGAACTAGCCGGGGAATAGTGGGCAGCATCGGAACCAGAGGACTCAAACCCGGAGGAAGAACCTGCCGAAGAGCAAGACCCGATAGACATATTTTCATTAGCATAGATGTTTCCGAATGAGTGGCCAACTTAGGGAGAGGAGGAGGTCGAGGAAGTAGGAGCAAATGAAGAACTTGATGTAGTAGGGGACGAGATGGATTTCGGAGCAGACGATGTGAAGGAACTTGAGGACAACGACAAGAACGAGAAGCGAGCCATCACTTTCTTTTATAATCTACTAGAGGCGCCGCCACCAGAACTAGATGATGATAAAGCAACGGACGCGGTAATTTATTGGAGCCGCCAAGACTACCGCAAAGACTACTGTATCGGAGAGCGAGTGTATGCGAGGGTGTTCCCTGAAAGGACGTGGAAGTGGAAAAAGCCTGAGTTTTTTCTGAGATACATGGGTCCGCTAAGGGTATTGGAGAGATGTGATGAAACCACCTACCATCTGAAGATACCGCCGGGATTCAAAAGGCTATTAGGGGACAAGATGGATGCAAAGTGGATGCAGGCATAGAAACCAAGGGATAGGAGAGGAATCATCAACCCAGGCAATTCGACAATCGACTTTAACGATCTAAAAACGTACCTGGAGATACCAATTACTATTATCAATAGGACACGTATTGGGCCGGAGGGTTTCTGGCATGTGAAAGTGTAGTGGCGCTGCTACGGCATCTATGAAGCGACTTTAGAATGCAAGACAACTGTTCGCCACTTTTATCCGCGTTTATTTGTTTAGGCTTTAGTACGCTATGCGTTGTGCTTTTCTTTTTGTTTGAAGGTTGTTTGTGTGCTATGTGAACTTTTTAAGAACCTTGTACCCGTTAGGTGTTTGAATGAAATGCAAGTGTTCGTTGTTAAATTCATTATAAACTATCTTGAATTCATAAGTTATTTCATAATCTCAAACTAAAATCTACAATATCCCCCAAAATAAAAAAGACAATTAAGAATGGAAACAACCCCCAAATCTCGGCACTCTCTTAGATAGTTAATGGACGATCAAACCACCAGTAAGTTAACTAACCCTTAGATGATAAGGCAGTAGGAGTAGCTTATGTTCTGAGGAAAACACCGTTAAAATCCGCAACTTCACCCTTGCGAGTTTTCTTTTCCAAAACCCTTGTATCAACTTCTATACCAGTTAGAATTCTTTGTTTATCTTTCCTTCTAATAGCACCGGTCCCCAACAATGCTACCCAATAACATTCGTAGGTAATCCTTTACCACCATTCATTTCCTGACTTTAATACCATGTCTGACTGAAGCAATTTTGTGAACTCTTGAAATCTTAACCTGGGGAGTTGACTTGGATGCTTGAATTGAAATACGTTAGGTCGACGTAATTTCAGGAAAAATATCTATTTTTGCTACCCATTCCTTAGACATACCTTTTTCAAGGCCTAATACTGTGCATATTGATTCCGAGAGCATCCTCTTTGTAATATTTATTAATTTCTAATCTTTGACCTCTCAACCTGAGTCAATTGCGATTACTTTAACCATGACCCCATGCCTTTGAACCATCTGGGTGTTCACCCTAAGGTATTCTAACCCTGGCTACATCTCGTGCTTATACCATTTGAATTCCTCATCGAAACGTTTATCTATTTACTACCTTACAATCACTTTCTTTGAAACCAGTAAAAAATGAGCTGACCATCCTTATTGAACTCCACATATGTTTTTGCCTGTTAACCCACAAAGCCCTGCCCGTAGATCTGTGTGTAACTACGACGAACGTCAGGATAGTACATTATTAAGCTCCAACGCTTTCACAGAAGATTAGGACAATGCACGGAACCCTCTTAACTCCTCTTCGAATCGCGAGATAACCTTTCCTCAACATTACGACTCAAAGTATTGTCAACATCTATGTTTAATGAAGTTTTGAAGACTGAGACCCCCGACTGCAGGAATGGATAAATAAGGGTTTGCCCAACTGATTACACCTTTTCAAAGGACCCGACAAGTAGAGCTATGCCATCAACAATCTACAGTTAGAAACAGCAGCTTCACACTAAGGGACTCTTGACATCACTATGTGACAAAGTTTAGACTTTTCCAGACTAGTTCACAGTGGACCCGCAAATCCAACAAACCGGGAAGCAAAAGATTTATACAGACAGTAGGAAAGTGGAAAACAAGTGACACGCCTCGAGTTTAGGACAACCTTAGTATGAAAATAAGGAAAGAGTATCCGTACACATCATTAGTCACGTCAGCTTTTCTCACCAAAATGAGAGTGTCCAAATTCGGCCATCCCCACCTTCAATGGAGAATTTTTGACAACGTTATGGGCATCAAAAACCTGATTAAGAATTAACCCCCAAACAAAAATAGAACACATGACTCGAAAATTGCCTTGACCGTATCTTTATCACATTCATTTTACATTGGAATGACCAACTGCCGAAGAGAAACGATCCAGTCAATGGAAGAGGCATCCAAACCCTACGTACCAATACATGAAGGAACAACGGCAAAAGCTAAGAGAAACGGTACGACACTTTGAAAGACTGGAATAGGAACGAGAGCATGTGACTACGGACTTCGTTGCCAGGATCGTTACAGGAGCACAACAACATTTGGGTTACTGTGGGTTGCCTCAAGAAACAACAACATTTAGGTTATGATGGGTTCCTTCACCAAGATCACTCGTTCTCTATTGATTAAACCTCATGGCACATCGGTAGCGGCAAGCAAAGAGTATGTCCGAGAGATTTTCCACCAACTTAAGTTCTCTACCACACATAAACAAGACCCGCATCTCGCCTGGATATTCTAAACACCCAGTTATGAAACATCAAAAGAATGTTAAAGGTATGAATAAGGAAAATTAAAGGAAGCTCTTATGTTCAATCCAAACCTGTTTACAGCAACAAGCTCCCAACTAGCTTTTACAACCATATGAAGTTTTATGTGTGAACAACACTGTGAGATTATCAGTATACAGAATAGAAGTAGAAAGGAATTGATTGGTTGGAATAAATCCCTGCTAGAACCGAAGTATAATAATAGAAATTTATATATAACCTAGGATAGTAGCCTTGCGTTAACCATCTATGGTAAAGAACTGTAGGATCCTATTGGATAAGAATTTTTATACTAGTAAATAGATTGAGTGTCATGGTTTCACCTCATAAAGTAGAATCAACTTTAATGAACAGTTTAGTGACCCATTTTCCTTTTCTCTTTCTTAGAAATGGTGAAAGAGATGCAAAACCATAGGTGTTCATTAAAAGTAGGCAAAACTAAGAAGGAAGTGGAAGTCCTGAGCCTAGCACCAATTTTTCAAGATCTAACAACCAACTTGGATCGATCACAAGGGAGGGTACCCCAGGAAGGATCATGGTACTTATCTGACCTAAGGGTACAAAATATCCCAGCACCTAAGAGGAAGAATCTTTTCCGAACAAGAAGATCACACGCTATATATTGATAATCAAGGAGGACCACTACGAAATAACAAGAAGATCACACGCTCGGAACCTTACTCTCAAGATGACCGACGAAAACAACTAGGAAAACGGGCACCAAAATTAAAAATCTGTTATCAGTGCCGGAAGCCCAGACATAAAAAGTATGAATGCCCACTGCAAAAAGAATTAAACTACAACCACCGTCAACCAGACCAAGGCTACAAGGATCGAACAAATTCATTGCAGCAAGGAACAACTGGTGTGAAAAAGGTGGTGCAACTAGACCAACCAGAGGGCGATGAGGGGAGTGTTCGCCATCAACATAAGACAAGCTTAACGCTATGCTTTAACTGTAATAAAATCGGACGTAGAAAGTTTGAATGCCAACTTCTAAAGGGAAGAGACTATAATATTCGTAAAAAGGGAACAGATAGTTCGGGAATGACGACACAGCTTGACCGACGAAAGAATCACTGGACAGAAGACTCGCCTTCCTAGAAGAAGCAAGAGTGTTCATTAATGATAGAAGGTACGCCTGAATCAGCAAACTCTAAGATATACGTTAGATAAACTTGTTGCGTTATTCCGAGAAAAGATACGCTTGAAGGACGAAGGCTTTTAGGTCAGCTCTAGTCAGACAACTCCCGTGCCATGGATATTTGACGTGACCTTTGAGGATCATGTAGTTATCGATCTAAGACGTTAGTTAGGAAAAACAACAATAGCTCAAAGTAATACACGTATAAGCCTAACCCTATCCATATCCTCAATATGGTGCGACTCAAGGACAACAGCATCAAAGAGAAGAAGTGTAAATAACCACCCACAACCTTTCACAAGAAATTTCAAGGTCAAAATTTGTTTAAGGGGGGTAGATTGTAACACCCCGATCCGGACCCTAGTAGTAACCACCTAGATTGTAACGACTCGATCCGGATCCTAGTTGTAACAGCCCGAACTGTAACTACTCGCGAAACGATCTAAGTCCAAATCTTAGTATCAGCGATGGATAGATAATGAGAACCTAAGTCGCTACATAAGCAAGGAAAACCCTAATTTGCCCGAAAATCCAAAGTAACACAAAACCCTAATTATGACCCGAAAACCCTAAAAGAGATTAAATACTCAGAGGCAAAATCCTAACACTTAAAAAAGTCTCGAAATAGCTTAAATTTACTAAATAACATAAAATATTAAATTAAAAATCAAAAATTCTCATAACTAAGGTAAAATGACCATTTTGCCCATAGTACAGCAAAAAGTCCTAAAAATTTAAAATTTGACACATGGACACCCAAAGTCAGATATTTATACACAATTAATTAGTAAAATATAAAATAACAACAAAAATGACCAAAATGCCCTTGAATGGTCAGCCACCTAGGAAATTGTGCCCAAAAAGCTATTTTTTGCATTTTTAAGCTTAAAAATGAGAAAAAGATATATAAATTAAGCATTATTTTAAACCAATACTTTTTATACAGGTAATATATATGCTAATATAATAATATAGATCAACATAAGCAAACAATTAATTATTTAAAATCTCTACACAATAAATAAGTCAAAATGCCAATTCTAGTCAAACTAGCTTAATTTTACTTAAAAGCCCACACTTATTTATTTAATTGCTATTATTATTATAATAAATCATGAAAAGACTAAGTTAATTATAAATACATTAATATAATAGGTTTTAGTAGGTTTAGGTACATAAAATTAATATTTTATGCAATTAAATACAAAAATTGCACCAAAATACATTTTTAAAGTCTAAATAAATGAAAAATCAGTTTTATCTGCCCCAAAACAAATATGGCCGAATTCCCCACCTGCCCAAATCAGATTTTTAAGTTCTCAATAAAATCTACCTCCCATGCAAGCAATGAGAATTTAAATAAATTCAAATTTTATTTATTATAATAATTACCCGTCATTTTAAATTTTCTTATAAAAATACAGCCAAACACTTTTCTTCTATATACACATTTGGCTGAGAGAAGTGAGAGAGAGGTTCCAAGAAAAATCTTAAGTGTTTTCAAGAAGAATGAGAGGAGAAGAAAAGAAGATGGAAGAAGGAAGAAGGAAGAAGGAAGGAAAAGCCAAGGAAGGTGCTATAAAGTTAAGTCTTATTCTCTAACAAGTTTCTAAGCATCAATAAAGGTAAGCAACTCCCTAAAACCTTATGTTATTCTCCCCCAAGATACCCCTTAATCCATCTTTATAACAAACCCTAACAAAATAAAACAAAGAATGAGTCAAAAAGGCATCGTAGGAAAGATTTAGGGCTGTTTATGTATGAGTAAGTTTTGTATGTATTTGCATGTGTGTATCTTTGAGTTTTATGGCCTAAACATGTTCTTGTGTATCTTTGAGTTTTATGACCTAAACATGTTCTGGAGTTTTGGTTTATGTGAGCTTGTAAAATGCATGTAACGCCCTGTCCACCGGGAACGTCGAGACATACATAAATATAAACATAGGGATAAACTAACAATACATTCATATTTACGTATGATAGCCAATACATTATAAATGAGTTCTGAACCATCCACAATTACATATTTATTACAGTTTTATCGAGAAAATTCAAAAATAACACTAAGCACGGGATAAACTGCATATATGAACAAAAGTAAAGGTTTTGATTCTTCAGAATGCGTTAGCTGGATGCATGTACTCTTGGAATTCACCTTGCTCTTCCAATTCTTCTTCTTTCTCAGGGATGGCTTCCTCTAGAAACTCCTCCTCACATGTGGCACGAATGCCATGAGCTAAGGCCCAGAAGCAAAACACTCAAACCTTCTAACTAATCTCACATCACAAAATTCACTACAACACAAATCATATAACACCCAGTACAGTTTATAGTCAAGGAGATAGACGAATTTTTGATAAGATAGCAGATAAGTCAATAAATATGCGTGTATGAAATGCAGATGCCCAACCCAGCTGCACCCAGATAATTACAAGAATTCCACGCCGGGAAACTCCAGAGTACCAAAATGAGAGGTTTAGGACAACCATAATTAGGCTCTCTCCGAATTACCACCTAGTGTGATTAGGTTAGCCAAATTAGGCTCTCTCCGAATTACCCAATGGGATTAGGTCAGCTAAATTAGGCTATCTCCAACTTACCCAATGCAAAGTACCAAGATAAGAGGTTTAGGTCTGCCAAAATTAGGCTATCTCCAAATTATCCAAAGCAAAGTACCAAAATTAGAGATTTAGGACAGCCATAATTGGGCTATCTCCGAATTACCACTACAGTGGGATTAGGTCAGCCGAATTAGGCTCTCTCTGACTTACCCAAAAATCCAAATTATCGAAACCAGAATGCTAGCGACGAACCCATGGTGCCCAATAATATTCATAAACCATTTCAAACACCGGGGATGCACCCAGGGTGTAAAAACCAATTTTGTAACACTGGGGACGAACCCAGGGTGTACAAGGGGAATACATTCCAAAATATTTTTGAAAAATGACAACCAGGGACGCACTAGATATAGAATCAAAAAGAATGATCTCCTCACAGCCCATCCTAACAACGGTTTACACAGATGGACTCCAATATGCCAGGATGCAAGTGACAATGTCAATAATGTGTACCACTGATATCAAGTGCAACAATTTATAGTATGGCATCAACTAGCATGGCAAAGTTCAAGGTATAACGCGCAATGCATAAGATACACGTATGTGAAGCTGGGCTACAATTCTCAAGATATGATTCAATATAATAACAGAGGTTCTAGATCATCATACATTCACTTGAAACACTAATCAACTAATTCAAATAAGTCATCATACAGAAACTCGGGTCTCATGGCGAAGGGTGCTCGAATCACACTTAACAACTTTTAGAGCCAAAACCAAGTATTAAATTAATAGGGGCAACAAAGTTTTGGGACATCTAGACTTGGAATTAAGCTATGATTTCTATACACCATTTAGATAAAAATACATCCTACAAATCTCATGTTTGTCACTAAGACCAAAACCTAAGGCAAAGGGGTGAACATTTCATTCTAAGCAAAAAGGGTTCAACATTTACTCCAGATTTTTACCAAAAAGTAGATTATGCTGTTCTCGATTTCGGGGTGTCAAATGAAATCCAAATGAGTCCATTTTTTAGTATGTTCTACTTTAACAAGTCCCCTACAAAGTTCATGTTTAGAGCTAAGGGTAGTTGTTTGAAACTAGTTAGACTGTTTGGCCATTTTAAAAAGTGGGTTCTGTCAGCTGCCAAAACTCAGCAGCGCCAGTTTTGGACAGAGGATTTAAAACGGTTTTGGGGTATCATACCAAGGATTTAAGGTCTTATTTTTGAGAAGTAAATACTTTAATATGTTATCTACAAAGTTCCTCTAGACCACTTTTGTAATAGGTTACTGAAAATAAGGTTTTTGAGCCATATACAAATATATGACAGAATGTTCCGCGAGGACTGAAAATCAATAGAGAACTTCAAGGGGGTTTTGACCTATCAAACCTCAATATTTTGTTTTGATTTTTGGTGGGTAGATGGACATACATGTTGGATACAACGTTCATGTTTTGACTAAGGTTCGAATCTCAATTTAAAATAGGGTTTTCAAGTCAGTAATGTTGACAGGTTAGAATTTGACACACTTTGGTAAAATTGAAATATCTCGAGTTCTGGTTGTTTAAACGAGTTGAAACCAATTTTGGATGAAAGATAACACAAAATTATAACTGTGAAAATAAAAATCATTCTTAGATAAATTTTCTACAGAGAGTTATGGTGTTTCAAATCTCATGGCAGAAACATCAAAGTTCTAAAAAATCAAGCCTCTTAGGGTTTAGGTCTTCTACTTGTGACATGTCATGTTTTTGTTCCATTTCTTCGCATGCTTCTGATTTTAACTTCAATATTAAGGCCCCATCACACTTACATGTCCTAAATATCAAAGAGAACAACATATAATAACATCTCATAACATTTACAAACATAACAGTCTCTAGGTTTCCAACTACAACGCCTTTTCTGTTTGATTTCGGTTCTTGATTTTTGAGGGGCTTAAGGGTGTGTTGGGGGGATGTTTTGAGGGATATTAGATACAAGGTTTATAGGTTTTATTTACTTGCTTTGAGAGATCAAAGAAAGGTGGAGGATGAGTTTGGACTTAGCTTTCGAAATTCTCCTCGGTTTCCTCCTTCTTCCTTCTTCTTCCTCAAACTCTCCCAAACCATCAAGAACAAAGTATTCTGGTTTCTCCCCCTCTCACGCAAAAAAATATCACTTAGAGAAGAGGTTGTTTTTCTCTCCGTATATAGGCAAAGTAAGGGAATACATGGGGGACAAAAGTACACAAGGAAGCTTCCTTTTCTTCACTTCATTAATGAGATTTTGATTTTGATTTGAGTTGATGTAAGTTGTGATGGCTAAAATTCATATGGAGAGACTAGATGTAGCTAGGGGGCTGATTGGGGGACAAAAAATTTGATTCCCATCAATCAGGGGGTTTGCCCCAGTTTTCGTGCCCTTATTATGTAAGAAAATGCATTAAAAATTAATTTAATGTATCTTTTTGGTGTCTTTTTCAACTGAAACTTATTATTTTTGTATGTTTATGAGAAATATAGTATTTTTATGTATTATCATAGTTTTCATAGCAAATGATTAAATAGATATAGTCTTTTAAGTCAAATTAAGCTATTTTGACAACATAGGATTTTTTGACTTATTTTATTGTGTATGAACTTAAATAGTAATTTTTTTTCTTTTGTTAACTTATAACACTACATTATTAGATGTATTACTTGTCCAACAAGTTTGGAATCATCATAATACTTCATTTAATGCATTTCTCATCATTTAAAGCTAAAAAAAAGAAAATAAGTCACTTTTGGCACATTTCCCAAGGTGGTCGGCCACTAACGAGCATTTTTTACAATTTTGATGTTATTTTATCTTTTATTACTTAATTGTGCTTAAATCCTTGATTTAGGGGATCCATATGTCAAAATTTGAGTTTTTAAGACTTTTTGCTATACTAAGTGCAAAATGGTCAGTTTACCCTATTTGTGGGAATTTTTTTTTAGTTCATCATTTTATGATATTTACTTCCCTTAGAATGTTAGGAGATTCTCCAGGTGCTCGGGTTTTGTTGCCTGTCTTTTGGATCTTCTTTGGGTTTCTGGCCGAACTTAGGGTTTTTGGCTCGAGTTAAGGTTTTGAATCTCTCACATGTTCTATGGCTTTGTGGACTATTCGTCACTAACACTAGGGTTTGGGTTGGGTCTTTACACGAGTCGTTATTAATCGGGTTGTTACAATTAGGGTCTGTACAGGGTCGTTACATTGCATGCAAAGGAAAACATGTCAAAAATGTACATAATATAAGCTAAGCAAGCAAAACCCTAAGTAGCCTGAATTTCTTGACTTACTTTCTGCAACCTACTTTAAATCACTATAACTAAATGTAGAAAAATGGTATTAAAGTAATCTTTTTGTCCAGATTTAGATTTTCGAGTTGTCTTTCATACAAAATTGGTTTGAAGTTATTTCGTTGGGTAGAACTCCAGATATTTCATTTTTTCCAAATAGTATCAGATCTTGACCACTCTGAGTTGCAGACCTAAAAATCCTAAGTTAAAATGAGAACTGAGCTTAGATCAAAACATAAAACTTGTAGAGGACACATTTATCCTTCTGTCCACAAAAAATGAGCCAAAAATACGAAGTGTTGATGGGCCAAAAAACTTTCCAAAGTCACTATTGAGGTTTAGTGACTGACATACCTCTTTGTCACACATTTTTGTGAGACCTAAAACATAACTTTTTAGAATCCAAATCCAGAAGTGGAAAACATGAACTTTGTAGCTGACATATAAAATTAATTACTGAGCAAAAATCAGGCCCAAATACCTTCGGATGATACCTGAAAGGTTTCAAACATTCTTTGTTAAAAAAACACTCTGCAGACCATTTTTAGGCTGACTGAACCCTCTTTGTAAATTGGTCAAAATCTTGAACTTTTTACAAATAAATTGCCCTACCTCAAAACATGAAACTTGTAGGGGATATCATAAAATAGAAGCTCACCAAAAATTAGTACCATAACCCCGGAATGGATGCCCCAAAATAGTGGCCAACAGAGGCTCAATTCTTATATTTTTCTCTGTAAATTGTTGAACTACTTTTACTAAAATAAAATAAATAACCTACTTACCTTAGGAATTGACCTTAGTGATAAACATGAAAGTTACAGGAAATATTTTTATCTAATTGGTGTTAAAATATCAAAAATTAAATCTATGTGTAAGTATTTCAGAACGCCGTCATAAATTTAAAACTAGTAATTAAAACTTGAACCTAAAATTGGCTAAGTATTTGAATGGTGTGTTGCTTATGAGACTTTTGCATGTGAATCTTATATGAACTTTGTGGAAATTAGTGTATGAAAAGAATGCTTTTAACAGGATGAACTCATGCAAATGGTTCGAGTCTATGTTGCTTAAGTTGTGGTTATGCTTCACACGCTTGCACTAAATGCTTTAGCAAGTTGTACCATGTGTCATATCATGTTTACATACCATGCAATGATTAATTGTACATGAGAGGCATATTACACGTCATGGACATTTCTCCATTTCATCTTGAGTTATTGGAGTTCCCTTCGTATCTTTTAATTGGGTTGGGTGACATGAAGATCAATTATTCAGTGGTTCTGGGTCTAGGGCATCCCTGGTTACCAGATGTGATATTAAATTGGAGATTTTATTATAAAAGGTGGATTTAGGCACCATGGGATCATCACTAGCTTTGTTTATACTTTGGCTTGAACGCTTAACGAGCTTCCTAGTACTTAATGTGGGATCGGCTGGTTCGGATAAAGATGGATAAAACTGGTTGACCCCCCCACGCCGTTGCCATTAAGTAAAACAGTTGTGGTATAACGCCCGGTGACGCATTTACTATTCGCAACGAGGCTAGGATAGGTTAAGTGAGCAAAGGCATCAATTCTACTATGTAATTCCCGGCGTGGAATTCATGATACTATTCTAGAAGTACTTGGAGATTGGTTATCTACATTGCATTCATCTGCATCACGCACTCACATTTCGGTTTTTATATGTGCTCATCCTGTTGAAAATAATAACTTGCCTATCTCTCTGTTCCCTTAACTTTGCATTGGCTGTTATACGATATGTATTGTAGAATATCTTGTCGTGAGTTTGTTAGACGATTTAGGAAATTTGCTTCTGGACTCCGGCTAATGGCATTTATGCCACATGTGACGAAGAGGAACCCTTTGAGGAAGGCAGGTTCATTGAAGGAGAATAATTTGTAGAAGAGGGAGAGTGGCAGGAGAATTGAAGGAGAATAATTTGTTGAAGACATAGGATGTCTCTTTTTGATCCTTTTGTTCAAGTCTTCCACGGACATAATGTAACTTTTGTTAAGCTTTAAGGATGACTGTAATTATTAAGTATTTTGAACAATCTCTGAACCATTAATGATGTAGTAACTATCTTAAGTATTTATGAACGTTCGGCTAGAATATGTGCCTTATTTATAGTTACATATGTCCCGACATACCCGGGGAACGGGGTGTCACATGATTCATTAACCTCATGAATGTACTAGGTGCATTAGTTAGCCCAAAAGGCATTACCAACCACTCGTATAATCTATATTTAGTTTTAAAGGTAGTTTTATGTTCATCTCCCTCTCTCATCCTTATCTGACGATACCCACTTTCAAATTAATTTTTGTAAAAACACATGATCCATACAGTTCATCTAACATGTCATCTAACCTAGGAATAGGATATCTATACTTTACCGTAATGTTGTTGATAGCTCGGCAATCAACGCACATTCGCCAAGTGCCTCCTTCTTAGGTACGAGCAATACTGGTACTGCGCGTGGACTCGAGCTCTCTCTCATGTGTCCTTAAGCCATCAATTCTTTAACTTGTCTTTGTAGTTTCTTTGTCTCCTCCGAATTACTCCTGTATGTTGGTCGATTGGGGATTGATGCTCTTGGTACAAAATCAATTTGATGCTCTATTCCCATGATGGGTGGCAATCCACTAGGCACCTCGGTGGGGAACACGTCTTCACACTCTTGCAATAGAGAAATAACCACACTAGGCAAAGATTTGTCAAGCTCGTTAGTATTAAAACATGCCTCTTTGTACAGAAGTGCAAACATAGGCTGGCTTGTATAAAAATCACTCTTGACATCACTCGGCTTAGCATAAAAACTCACTTATTTTTTTGTTCTCTTTTTCTATACTTTCTCTTTTCTTTTCACTCTTTTTTTTCTTCACTCTTTTGTTTCTTTTCACTATCTGTTTTTGAACTCTCAGTCTCACAAGTTTTTTTTAACTCATTTTCTCTTTTCAATTTCATTTGATCTTCATACACTGTGTTGGAGTCAAAGGAATAAGAGTCATGGTATGATTATCTTTCACGAATGTATGTCGATTCTTGAACCCGTCATGAGTAACCTTCCTGTCGAATTGCCATGGCCTGCCCAATAGTATGTGACCCGCATGCAATGGAGCAACATCACAAAGTACTTCATCCTTGTACTTCCCAATGGAGAAGGAAACTAACACTTGCTTATTAACATTGATCTCCCCACATTCATTTAACCACTGCAGCTTATATGGTCTAGGATGTTTCAAGAGAGGTAAATGTAACTTTTCAACTAAAGTAGTGCTAGCCACATTAGTACAACTTCCCCCATCAATGATCATACTACAAACCTTGTTACTGATGTGGCATCTAGTATGAAAAATATTTTCCCTTTTTTGTTTCATGTCATCCTCTTTAACTTTGGCACTTAAAGCACGCCTAGCCACAAGTGACTCACCCTCTACTGGATACTCCGCATCATCATCACAAGCGACCTCAGGTTGTGGCATTTGTTCATCCTCACTCTCACTTTTAGTTTCCATCTCTCCATCAGCACGTACGATCATGATCCTCTTATTTGGACATTGTGAAGCTATGTGACCTACGCCCAAACAATGGAAACATTTAACGTCACGATTACGAGTTTAAGGTTCAGCTTTACCTTGGTGGAGCTAGAAACTTCTTCTCTCTTCTTGGGTGGTTCGGTTTTGGATTTGACAACAGCCCCGTTGTCTTTCTTCCAATTAGATCTCTATGAAGTAGATGAGCCCGAATTTTGAAGTGAACGAGCCCCTTTCCTTTTAAGTTGTCGTTCCACCTTTATTGCCATATGCACCATGTCCTCCAACTCTGCGTAGTGTTGTAAATCTACTATGTTGGCAATATCCCGATTTAACCCATTCAAAAACCTTGCCAAGGTAGCTTCTCTATCTTCTTCGATGTTAGCCCGAATCATAGCTATCTACATCGCTTCGTAGTAATCATCCACGCTCCGATAACCTTAAGCAAGGCATTATAACTTTTGATATAAATCCCTATAGTATTGACTTGGAACAAATTGCCTCTTCATGACTGCCTTCATCTCCTCCCATGTCTTAATAGGCCTCTCATGGTTTCTCCTTCTATTCATCACAAGTTGATCTCACCATATAATAGCATAATCGATAAATTCAATGACGACAAGTTTTACCTTTTTCTCCTCAAAGTAATTATGGCACTCAAAAATTAACTCAACCTTCTTTTCCCATTCCAAGTATGCTTTCGGAACATTCTTCCCTTGGAACGATGAAATCTTCATCTTGATGCTTTCTAGATTTCTGTCAACTCCATCTCGCCATCTGGGATCTCTTTGAAAATCTACACCATGCCTTCTGCCTCTTGGTACGACCTTGCCATCTCTGTTCAAAGGACCTTGATCCTCTTCATTGTTGAATTCAACCTCCTGGTCGTCATCAAAAGCACGCTCGTCTTGCCTTCTTTGGTTTCGTTCTTCACGCCATGTAGCAATAACAACGTCTTGCCTATCAATCTGATCCCAAATTTCATTAGACACCACGTTCATGCGTTCAAATTGTTGTTGTATAGCCTGCAATATGAGTGGCTCTCTTCGCTCATCTGAACCTTCAGCCCTAGAAGACATTTATTTGAAACTAAAGAAACAAACAAATGTTAGAAAAAATTTCTCACACACTCCCTTTCGTGATTGCACTCAAATAAGGTCACTCCATTCGTGTATGCACTCTTTTGGCTTTTTCCCGATAATAAGCTCACTCACTCTTACCTTTTACCGCTCTTGTTTCCCTTACAAGTTCTTTAAGAACTAATTGAACTTCAACCAAGGAACAATTTGTATTGTCCCAACTAGCAATAGATCCAAGAAACAAAAGGGAAAAAAAGTGACACGAAAAATACGGACGCTGGGGAGAGGAAAAGACAAAAAGAAAATACCAATGATGCTATACGAAATGATGATATACGCAAATGATGTGAACCACAAATGATATACGAAATAATGAAGTACTTGAATTTCAAATGATGATATACGCAACCAATTGGAAAACAATGTTCACTATATTAGCCACATAAAGTACTTGAATATCTATTACCAAAAATAACTTCTTCTTCTCTCTCTCTTTTTTTTTTTAATACGGTTTGGCAAACCCTAGCACACCACTGCCGAAACCCTAGAATGCTGCTATAGCCCCTTTTTTGCGGTTAAAACCCTGCAGAAACCTTAGAATATGTTGCCAACTCAAACCCTAGCCGCCCTCCTTATGCAACACAAGATTTCAACAAAAGATATTGATTGATTGATTGATTGATCTCAAAATATATTGATTGATTGATCTCAAAAGTTATTGATTGATTGATTGATCTCAAAAGATATTGATTTCAACACAAGATATGGATTTCAAAATCATAACAAAGTGTGGCCTCGAACAAAATATTGATTGATCCTTTTTTTTAAATAAGGGAATAAAAACAAATGGACTCAAGTAAAGATTAAGTGGTATTGTGATTTTCTGTATGGGTAACACACTTTAGTGGGATGGCACCACTTCTCGAATCCAGTGGTGCACTTGGCACGTGTTTTGTTAGGATGTGAGCAATGCGGGTCCGTCCCACTAATTTGTGACCATACATGTTGTCTGGGTACTTCTGAATTAAGGTCTCTTTGGACGGCTCCTTGATACCTCCCGTTGGATGTTATTTTGAGTTCTTTCTTTCTCGAGCTTTCTTATATCCTATTTTTCCCCCCTTGCAGTCGGGGTGTGTGTTTCCTTATTGAGGAGCTGAGGTTGCTTTGGGTTAGATGAGGATCTATCTGTACTTCTAACTGGGTACCTATGGTGGGGCCTTGGTGGTTCTTTGAGTGGCATTCTAGCTGATAGCTTGCTTCGTCTGGATTCAATGGCTGAGTTTTCTTTGGGATGGCCTAGGTTTCTCTCCGCCGAATTCTCTGAGGATGTTCTGCCCATTACTTATTGCTAACTTGTAGGGGTCTCCCACTACTTATGTTTGGCAACCCTGTGCGCAGGGTAGGTTGGTAATTTGTGTTGGCCAATTTTGAACTGGAGTTTTCTGGGGCTGATCTGTTGTTGCTTCTTTTGGTTGGCTAGGGGCCCATCTACCCCTGGTACTTTACTCATAGACCTTTGATGGTTTCTTTCAGCTGTTCTTTGTACCTGTGGTTTGATCCTTGGGGGCTCTTTTGTTAGAGCCTTTATTTGGCTATGGAGGTTTCTTTTCTTCGCGTGCACAGGCTCCGTCAGTTTTCCTTATTGGTTAGAGGACAAGCCCCTTTGACCTCCTGAGCATCGAGGTTTGGTTCTTCTCTTAGCTTTATAGTGGTTCTTTGGTAAATCTTCTTAGGTGTGTAGGTCATTTCTTGGCTGAGGTTTGGAGCTTTTCGAGGAGCTGAGCTTCAGTAAGATTTTGTTATATTGTGTTGGATGACTAGTTCTTTGTGCTAGATTCTTGTATATGTTAGTATTTTCTATCCATGCGGGTTGTGCGTGGAATATGTTTTTTGTTAGGTTCCCCCATCTGTTCGGCGGGGGGTTGTGTTTTTCAATGTTGTAGAAGGTTTCCCCACTGGGTTACTCATGTAATTACCTAGGGTATGTCCCTTGAAATTTTATATATTTTTTTCTTACAATTAATTATCTAAAAAATAGATTAAAAATAAGGAATTGACAAGAATCAAGAACGACGCTAAACAAGAAGGAACAAAAATTCAAGAGAGAATAAGGATCAAGAAAAACCAAGAACTAAGAAAGACAAGAACGATACCTAGAAAATACCTCGATAAAAATCCAAAATAAAGACGTAAAAGGATAGATAAACTTGATTTGAAACCTGAGCTCTGATACCAAATGATGTGAACCCGTAAGGATTTGAATTCCCTTGAACGTACGAACAAATTGAAATAAACCCAAGAACGTCAAAATCAAGTCAATGAACAAATCTTGACCCGTTGAACTCTTGTTTCAAGAACTAAGATTGTAGCTCGGACGCCACAAGGAAAAAACCTTGATAAGTCCTTTAGTTCACTCAAGAACTACAAGAGAAACTTTCTCTCAAAGAAAATTGTACTTCACTTTATTCATGTCAAAATAAAATATGGAGGCTCCTTTATATAGGAGAAGGTTAGAAGAAATTCCTTATTTCTAGGCAATGTGGGACAACATGTGCTAGCCAAAACTAAACCTAACTAAATTCAACCATGGGCTGGTCGAAATTACTTAGGCCCAAAGCCATACTCTTCTTACAATAATTAAAAGCAAAAACCTAACAAATTAAATAGTCCAATAAGCCCATAAGCATGAATATTAAAATCCAAAACATTAGGTTGTGCTTCTCTCCGTAGCTTGTATCACATGAAGTCGAACATGTTCTTCTTCTTGTGATCCCATCTTAAACGGTGGATTCTTGTATAATAAATTGGCATGCTCGATCCAAACAGATTGCACCAATCCTTGCATTGCATCCTCGATCTTCTTTGATCTTGATGTTGTGAATGGCCCTTCTGAGACTTGCAACGGATCTCTGAGACTCTGTCCACCATCTCTAAGATCACCTTAATTCCCATCAGCAAGCATATTTCCAAAAGTGATCATTTTTGGGCACTGCGATGACATTATCCATTTTCATTCATTTTTATGCAAAAAACCTAGTACACTCCAAAATGTGCTAAATTTCGCACACCGAGATGGTATTATGCATTTTTGTTCAATCTCGTGGGAAAAGCTGTCACACTCCGAAAAATATTCTTTTTAATGTACCATGATGACATTATGCCCTTTTGTTTATTTGCATCCGAAAAAAGAAAACACACTCCTAAAAGTATTCATTTTCTTTCTCTGGGAAAGCATTATGAGTTTTCACTCATTTTTGTGCACTTCCTTGACATTATGCGTTTTCATTCATTTTCGTGCAAAAAAGCAAACACATTCCAAAATGAGTTCATTTACATGTGACATAATGCATTTTCATGCACTTTTGGGAGGGAGGAGGATAGTTAAATGGGAAAGGGGGACCCCAGGGGTTGAACCCTGGGTGGAAGTGCAACAATGGCAGCTCCTGGCCACTGGAGCTGACCACCACTTCGCATTTTCAAGCACTTGCATGTGATAAAGCAAACACACTTCAAAAAGCATTGATTTTTGTACAATGCGATGACATTTTGCATTTTGGTATGATAAAACAAACACACTCCAAAATGTGTTTGTTTTCGTGCACCAGAATGGCGTTATCCATTTTTGTTCATTCTCATGAGAAAACCTATCACACTTCGAAAAGTGTTCATTTCATGCACCGCGATGACATTATGCGTTTTTATTTATTTGCGTTCAAAAAAAAGCCCACACCAAAAAGTATTCAATTTCTTGCACCGCAATAACATTATGTATTTTCACTCTTATTTGTACGCATCGATGACATTATACGTTTTGCATTTATTTTCGTGCGAAAAAGCAAACACATTTACAAAAATGTTCATTTTCGTGCACCGCGATGACATTATGCATTATCGAGCATTTGCATGCGATAAAAAAAACACACTTCAAAAAGCATTGATTTTCATTCACTATGATGACATTTTGTATTTTCGTTCATTTTCGTATGAAAAAATAAACACACTCCAAAATGTGTTCATTTTAATGCACTGCGAAGGCATTATGCGTTTTCATTCATTTTCGTGCAGAAATTCAAACACACTTAAAAAAGTATTCATTTTAGTCCATTGTGATGACATCATGCATTTTCGTTCATTTTCGTGCGAAAAATCAAACTTGTTCCAAAAATCATACATTTTCGTGCACTGTCATGTCATTTTCGTGCACATGGATGATGCTATGTAATTTCGTACATTTTCGTGACGAAGAGCAAACACACTCAATAAAGCATTAATTTTCATGCACCGCGACAATATTATGCGCTTTCGTTCATTTTTGCTCAAAAAAGGAAACGAAACCCAACAGAGATTATTTCATATGCTGCAACGATGTCATCTATAGTCAATCATTTCATGCACCATGATGAAATTATGCGTTTCTGTTCATTTTCGTGTGAAAACATATCACACTCCGAAAAGTTTACAATTTGGTGGACCGCGATGGCATTATGCGTTTTTGTTCATTCTCGTGCGAAAGCTATCACACTACGAAATTGTTCAATTTCATGCACCGAGATGATGGCATGCATTTTGTTTTTTTATGAGCAAAAAAATTAAACACACTCTAAAAAGCATTCATTTTCTTGCACCGTAATGGCTTTATGCATTTTCACTCATTTTTTTGCACATCGATGACATTATTTATTTTTGTTCATTTTCGTGCTGAAAAGAAAGCATATTCCCAAAAGTGTTCATTTTTTGGCACTACGATGACATTATTCATTTTCGTTCATTTTCATGCGAAAAACCTATCACAGACCAAAATGTGCTCAATTTCACACACCGGGATGGTATTATGCATTTTTGTTTATTCTCGTGGGAAAAGCTATCACACTCCGAAAAATATTCGTTTTTCATGCACCGTGATGTCATTATGCCCTTTTGTTTACTTGCATCCGAAAAAAGAAAACACACTCCTAAAAGTATTCATTTTCTTTCTCCGAGATAGCATTATGAGTTTTCACTTATTTTTGTTCACAACCATGACATTATGCGTTTTTATTCATTTTCGTGCAAAAAAGCAAACACATTCCGAAAAGGGTTCATTTTCGTGTGACATAGTGCATTTTCGTGCACTTGCATGCGATAAAGAGAACACACTTCAAAAAGCATTGATTTTCGTACAACGCGATGACATTTTGCCTTTTGATATGACAAAACAAACACCCTCCAAAATGTGTTCGTTTTCGTGCACCGGAATGGCATTATCCATTTTTGTTCATTCTCATGAGAAAACCAACCTATCACACTCCGAAATGTGTTCATTTCATGCACCGCGAGGACAATATGCTTTTTTATTTATTTGCATTCAAAAAAAAATTGCCCACTCCAAAAAGTATTCAATTTTTCTTGCACTGCAATAACATTATGCGTTTTCACTCGTATTTGTACACATCGATGATATTATGTGTTTGCATTTATTTTCGTGCAAAAAAGCAAACACATTTGAAAAAATGTTTATTTTCGTGCACCGCGATGATGTTATGCATTTTTGTGTATTTTCATGCGGCAAATCAAACACACTTCAAAAAGCATAGATTTTCGTTCAATGCGATGACATTTTGTATTTTCGTTCATTTTCGTATGAAAAAATAAACACACTCTAAAATACGTTCATTTTAATGCACTACGAAGGCATTATGCGTTTTTGTTCATTTTCGTGCAAAAAATCAAACACACTCCAAAAAGTATTCATTTTAGTCTACCGCGATGACATCATGCATTTTCATTCATTTTCGTGCGTAAAATCAAACTCGTTCCAAAAATCATACATTTTCGTGCACTGCCATGTCATTTCGTGCACATGGATGATGCTATGTAATTTCATACATTTTCGTGATGAAGAGCGAACACACTCAATAAAGCATTAATTTTTTTTGGATAATTAATTATAACATAAAAGAAAAAAAAAATTTACATGAATACAAAGGGCATACCCTAGGAAATTATATAAGTACCACTATGAGCCTATGTCCTAAACATATGTGCAACAAATAAAATCTAACCCCCGCTCTAAGTGGAGGAAAGCTATCAACAAAGCATATTCCACGCACAACCTGCGTAGATAGTAAAAAACCTACGTACAAGACCGCGCACAACTCGGACAATAAGGCCGCATCACATAACTGAAAAAACCCTAAACTAGCGTAATAGGCATAAGGCAACCAAATAGAACCAAAGAACTAACTAAGGTGAGGAGAAAATTCGAAAACTCAACCAAGGTAAACTCAGACTCTCAGTTATAATCACACTCCCCAACTTAAGGGAGGAGAAGAAAGAGTCAAGATTACCCCTGCTAAAGTTTGAAAAAAGTCCAAACCAAAGATAGTTCCTTAAATCAATAGTCACGAGGTAATCCCATCAAGGGTCGATACTTTCAAAAACTCGTCAAATATCTTGTCAACACTACTCAACATCGCCAAGAAGGCACCAACACCCCAAAAGCTCAGGAAGCCAAAGAAAGTAGGTTCTCGACATAGTCTCCTAAGCTAGGAAAGCCATCGAGCCTATCTTCACACCCTAGCGATTAAGGAATCAAGCACCTCCCAAACAATATAAAAGCTGGTAACAAAGCCTGTTGAGGAACAATAATAACCTGAGGCAGCAAAATGCTAAGACGAGTTCAATTGGCTGGCCAAACCGTTTCCTGACTATTTACCCCGGTCCCAACAATAAACTTGCGGGTCTTGCCACCAATTCAAATTACAAACCGGTGATCCACAAAATTTTCCAACGCAAACCTAAAAAAAAATCGACATGACCCACCCAAACAAATTAATATAAAACACGTGGGTCCCGCCACCAACGTTCTCCACAAACTAAAATCGAATATTCAGAATCCAACGGTTGAAGTTCCATTGGCTTAACCACATGCGGGTCCCGCCACCAATGTTCTCGGCTGTGCAAAACCTGCAGCACAATGGAATTTCAGCACTATTGTAATACAAGCCAACCCACTATTTTAAAACAACCCGCTGGTGTCTTCAGCGTTGCCTCAAAAGCAACAATGCAACCCACGGTTTTGTTGCAAACCGCTGGTGTCCACACAATACCAAAAAAATTGCATCAGTAACCCAGTAACCCACTGCCACAGCCAAAGTTTCTTTTGAAGCTGATGCAGCAGACCTACAAATCACCTTTCCCAGCTACGTTTTTCTCAATACCACTCTGTCCAAAACACATTGCACAAGCAGATAAAAGCATTAATTTTAATTTAGGTGCACCGCGACAATATTATACGTTTTTGTTTATTTTTGTTCAAAAAAGGAAACACAACCCAACATACATTTATTTTATATGCCGCTACGATATCATCTATATTCGATCATTTCATGCACCATGATGAAATTTTGTGTTTTTGTTCATTTTCATGTGAAAACATATTACACTCCGAAAAGTTTACAATTTTGTGCACCACGATGGCATTATGCATTTTTGTTCATTCTCGTGCAAAAGCTATCACACTACGAAAGTGTTCAATTTTGTGCACCGAGAAGATGCCATGAGTTTTGTTTTTGTATGAGCTAAAAAATCAAACACACTCTAAAAAGCATTCATTTTCTTGCACTGCAATGGCATTATGCATTTTCACTCATTTTTGTGCACATCGATGACATTATTCATTTTTGTTCATTTTCGTGCTGAAAAGCAAGCATATTCCAAAAAATGTTCATTTTTTAGCACCGCGATGACATTATCCATTTTTGTCCATTTTCATGCGAAAAACCTATCACACTCCAAAATGTGCTCAATTTCGCACACCGGGATGGTTTCATGCGTATTTGTTCATTCTCGTGGGAAAAACTATCACACTCTGAAAAATATTCTTTTTTCGTGCACCGCGATGACATTATGTCCTTTTGAGACAATATGATACGTATTTATTTTTTTTGGGGTCAATTATGCATATTTATTTTGTTTTGTTAATCTTTGGTTTCGGTTAAATATTATGGTGTGATAAAATTAGAGTATGAGTTTTAATGATACGGAGGTTCGTGAACAAATTAATGGGATTTGGAATAATTTTTAAAGATCTAAAACAATGATAAATTTTGATAACATGCTAATGAAAAAAAGTTAAAATGAGGTCATGCGAATGAGGTTGGAGATTGGGTTTTAATTTAAAGAAGTTTGTTAAATTTCTAGTTCAGGGATCACTACTCGAGCGGTGAAAACCCGCTCAAGCGAGCTATCGAGACGAGTTTAGAAACTTCTCGAGTTTTGGAGAGAAATCTAGAGAATATATTATATATATATTTAATATGACCCTCCTTCTTCACACGTGAGCCCCTTCTCTTCTTTCTATTTCCTCCTTCTCTCTCTCCTCTTGAGAGAAACCTACCCAATCCTCAAAACTCTAGTTTTCTGTCACCCAAATTGAAGATGGAGAAAAGATGAGGAGAGATCTAAGGTGAAGATTTAGCTCAGGAACAAGGAGATTGAAGATGAAGTCTAGGGAGAGCAAGAAAACCCAACTTCCAAACCCTAGGAGAGAGATTTGAAGAAATCACAAGCTTTCGAGCAAATCCAAGGTAGGATTTAGATTAT
>JAOTRH010455902.1:0-29557 GCA_034768845.1 Heliamphora exappendiculata | reverse complement strand
CTCTAGAGAACAAAGCAAAGCTGCAAAAACCCTAGATCAAAATGGGTGCGCGAACGAACCAAGCATCAAAACCCTAAGTCGACATCCTAAAAAAATGACAAAGAAAATAAACAAATCAGTATAAACTATAAAAGCGAAGTAGTGTATAAAAAATGCCAGCAACAAGAAGATCAAAAACCCCCCGATTTGCGGTGAGAGGGCTTCGATTGTTTGGTTTCGGTGGTCAATTTGGGATTCCAAATTCGATTTTAGTGCGACATCCTAGATAGAACTCTAGGTTGACATCCTGAAAACCCTAGATCGAAATGGGTGTGCGAACGAACCAAGCATCAAAACCCTATATCGACATCCTATTAAAAAACAAAAGAAATTAACAAATCAACATAGACTATAAAAAGTGTAGCAAAAACGCCAGCAACAAGAAGATCGAAAACCCCCAGATTTGCGGTGAGAGAGCTTCGATTGTTGGGTTTTGGTGGTCAGTTTGGGATTCCAACTTCAATTTGAGTTTGATCTTGGATTTCAGAAAACAAAGGAGAAGAGGAAGCACATGGGCACCCACCAAAATGCCAACCGCAGCGAAGCAAGCATCAAAACGTTTGTACAAAATGCATTATAATGATTGTACACATGCGTACGAAATGGTTGCGCGAAGGGTTTTAAGCCAACACCATTTAAGCCTTGAATTAATAAGTAACACAGTGAAATATTACTCCCAAGGGTTTTAAAGTTCGCCACAGCAATCCAAAAGCCTAAATATAAACTCAGCAACCTAAAGGTAGTTAAAATTTTGATTACTAACCTAAATCTTAGAGTTCGTTATGATGATTAATCAAAATCCACACAAATCATAGCAAAATACCAAAGTTAATCTAAATCCTACCTTATGGAAGCAAAATTCCCAAATTTTTGCCAAACTCGGAACCCTAGAATTTTTGGCATTTTCCCCAAATCAGCTTCTAGAGTGTTGAAAGCGATGCTCTTGCAGTAAATGGCTTGGATCTTAACTGGCGGCAACATATTTTAGGTGGAGGATCCTCAATTTTTGGAGAGATGGTGAGAAATCAAGCTTGCTTCCATAACAATGGTGGAACACGCAGTAGAAAGAGAAAGATGATGCCGACGCATAAACTGGTAGCGGCTGAGGCGTAGGGGTGATCGCCGACGGGGACGGGGGAAATGCGACACCGACGGTCGCGGTGGTAGGGCGATGGTGGTGTGGCGGTGGCTGGTCTCGCGTTGCGCGCCTGCCTCCATTTCTCTCCTCTATGTTTTTCTCCTTCTCAGCTTTGGCTGAGTTGAGATATGAACTTATATTTTTTTTGAAATTTTTAAAATTCTCTACTTGTTTTAAATAGATTAATTTCTTCATTTCAAAATTTAATTACATCATGATATCATTAAACTTTTTAGCATTCTAGAATTTGCCATAATTTATTTTCATGGCGTGTCAACATAGACATCACCCTTACATAAGCTGAATTATTCATTATTAAGAATTGATTTCAACCATTTAATTATGCTAAACTAATTAATGATAAAATAAGAACGTATCGAGACGCTACTATGGTTCACACGAGAGTGCGAGAGAGGAGACTTATGCGAGAGGGAGGGGAGGGGGAGGACATGTTGAAACTAGACATCAATTATTTTGTAGAGGTTAGGGCGCAAGAGTGATGAGTAATAATAACTTAAATCATTTTTAATTTCATTCTAAAACAATTGTGAACTTTAAAAAAATTAAAAAAAACTATTATATATGTCTTTAATAAGTAAGGTAAAAAAATTACATATCAACTCAATTGATTTTATAAATCAAGATTAAAAGATTTGTCAAACTTAATTTATCACATTTTTTTAAAAAAATTGAGATATTTTTATTTTTTCTTGTATAATTTTAGCAATTATTGTAACAGTGGTAAGAGAAATTGGTGGTGACAAGCGGATAGATTGGCAAGACTATTGCAAGCAACCGTTAGGAAGGATTCTATATGGATGCTAAAGTTGGATAGTGCAGAGAGAGAACTCATCAATTGAATCAAAAAATAGTGCGATTGTTTGAATTTTTTTTCATATGATTTGTAAATATTATAGTAGGATAAGGTTAGCCTATATTTGTCTAAAAAAACTTGTTTTTGTATATTTTTAGATTTTGTTTTATTTTATTTTATTTACTTTTTTAAAACCTCCTAACAAGAAAAATATAAAATATATATTATTCAGGTTATAGTTGAAAAAATTTAATTCTAAACAAAAAAAATCATACAATAAGACAAATGCGTAGGTAAAAAGTGGGATTAGAATAAATTAATAGTGGAATTACAAGAACTATGTAGTTTTATAATATGTAGAAAATGTGTATGATATATCCTAACGTTGATAACACGTCGCGGAAAGTTTTTATTTTTACGGACGTTTTATTTGTCGCCAAAGAAGACTAATGTGTAGGCAAAAAGTTTCCCTCACGCGGGAGGGAAATAGCTGATGGCGCCAATTTTTTGTTGACAACATTTTCTGACAACCAATATAATTTGTCGCTAAAAAAACTACTTTGTCAATGTTTTGCCAACGGATTTGTATTCCGTCACCAAAAGAATATATTTTCCGACGTAATTTGCCTTGCGTCGGCAAAAATCTGCAACTAATTGCGCATTTTCTTGTAGTGTTCATAAATTGTTATGGACGAAAAATCTTTAAAAATAAAATGAACTTCAAGATTCTTTTTTTGCACGAATTTAACAATAGTTTTATTAGGATGTTGTTCTTATGTCTTTTAGTTTTTTTACTCAATTTTGTGAGGAAATGCAAAAATCTGAACATATTTTTGGTACTTAACAAGTTTTTTTTGGTATTTAATAACCTAATTTTTTAAGGTTAGTTGTTTTTTTTTTTGAGAATTGTTATTTGGTAAAAATAGAAGATTTGGACTTTTTTTTGTAACCAAATAACTATTTTATATTTGAGGAGTAAAAAAATTACAATTCATATAATTTTAAAAAAACACCTAAATAATTTAAAGTTATAAATATAAAAAATGAAAGAACTTTATTGAATATCACTTAAAATCTATTCTTCTCACATTTCATAAAACATATTCTATAAATAATTCAAAAATTTGGGAAAGAATAATCTAATATTTTTAGGTAATTTAACCATGTTAGTCCTAGACAACCCAAGAGGATGGTAAATTGAGTTTTAAAAATAATAATCACTTTTTTAAAGACTTTTTAATTTCTTAAACAAAGATAGCAAGAATATCAAGAAATAAAAAATGAAGAAATTAAAGAGGTTAGAGAGAGAGAGAAAAATTGAACCGAACACCAAGATTTATAGTAGTTCGACTTTTTTCAAGTCTACGTACACTCTTCAAAGCTTCACTTAAGAATTTTCACTGAGATAGAATACTTTACTGGCGCATTCAAAATCTTTTACAGTCTCAAGAAGATCCTACAAAATAACCCATGTTTTTTCTAATATCTATTGAGTTTTTCTTTGATGAGGATCTCTCACTCTCTCAAAGGATCAATGATGGCTCAATCTCTATTATAATAAATGATATAATCAAAGATTAACTTTTTCACTCTCTTTACAAAGGACTGAAAATAAATAAATACAAAGAAGTAAGAATCAATTAGAGGAGTTAATGAGCAATAAATGCTTTTTTTATGATTTTGATCTTTTGATTCAACTAATAGAATAGTATTTAGAGGTTCCAGTAGATTTAAAACTCTAAATCTTAACTCATTTTATAGTCTTATGAAGTTAATAGCTATTAGTGGGTTGGAAAAAGTATTAAATGCACTGAAATCTTTTTGTTGGAACCGGTGCGAGATTTTAAACCTGTCGCATGGGTCGACACAAAGCCATTTGGTGTCGACTCAAAATATCTAGGACTTGGTTCCTCAAGTGATTGTGTTGACTCATTTCTTCAATGGTGTCGACACAAATTCTACATCATCTTCACCCACACAATAGTGTCGACTCATAGAGCTTTTGGTGTTGACTCAAACATTACTTCAGTTTTTTAGGAGAGACCTTTGGTGTCGACTCATATTGTCTTTGGTGTTAACCCTTTTTGTCTGGAAAGCTATTGAAATTTCGGTGTCAACTTATTTTCGTTTTGATGTCGACTCAGAAAAGTGCAGACGATCTCAGTTGTTTTGGGGTCGACTCGAAGTCGTTTGGTGTCTACCCAAATAGCTTGTTCCCGTAAAGAACCTTTGTGTTGACTCATAAACCTTTAGTGTCGACCCTTTTGAGTTGGAGTCAGGAATTGTCTTGAAGCTCTGGTGTCGACCTATTTAGTTTTGGTGTCGACCCATTTCACCCGAAGTCAGGAATTCGATAGATTACTTAGTGTTGACTCAAATGGCGTTGGTGTCGACTCAAGTTGAATCCCGCAAGGCTTGTGTAGGTGTCGAATCAAATTCTTTTGGTATCGACTCATTTTGCTCATCTGCCTTTGACTTGGTGTTGACTTAGAGTGCATCTGGTATCGATCCAAAGTGGATTTCGATCCAATACTAAAAGTGTCGACCCAAACTAGTTTGGTGTCGATTCAAATGAGTACCTGAAACATCTTAGACAAAAACGTTAAGGTGTTGACTCAATTTCTCAATGGTGTCAACACACTTGAGAGTTTTAAGCATACTTTGCTTTTAAGGGTCGACTCAAATATCAATTTGTGTCGACTCAAAATGTTATTTGACAAAACACTTAGTGTCAACCCATTTGATGCAAAAAGTCAGCCAAATAGTTTAAAATGTCAACTCATTAGTCATGTAGTGTTAACACTTACCTTTTTAAAAATATTAACATATAATCTTTTTAAATTAATTTAATTATGAAAATAAATTATGAAAATCATCAAAATCTAAATAAAAAGTTCTAAGAATAATAAACACTTTAACTGATTTTTTTTTTCTTAGTAGTTTTTTGAAAGAGTATACTTAATTTGGGCTACTAATAAAAAGTTATTTTTAAACATAATATAAAGACTTTATCTAAGTTGAGATCTTATTTTTCGACCAAAATTCAAGCCTAAGCGACCGTCTACTCGATTTTGATGGGTTAGTTTTAATGAATTTAGTGCACACACGTCATATTTGAGGTGTGAGCTTGGATTAAAGAGATAAGAGAGAAAAGTCAGACCTAAATTGCACACCTTTTTTAATGCCATAAATAGTATAGGAGATTATACATAATATAATATTATTTGTATTGTATTTAGTTAAAATAAATAAAATATGAGATAAAAATTTAAAAAATAATATTAATTGTTAAATAAAAGAAACATAAACCGAGTGAGAAATAAATAATCCGACAAAAATATAGGACTTATTTCTAAACAATCGTAGGAGTTCAAAATTCCATAAATTTAGAACTCCCAGAATTTGTTTGGTTGCAAGATTAAAGCTTTATATCTTAAAGTCAAAAAAAGCCATGTTCTCCGTTTAGTAACGGAACATTTCTCCTTTTTGCTTTTTTGTGTGTTAAACAAAAACATTATATATAATTTACCATATATATATATATATATATGGTAAATTATACCGACTTCTTCTTAGATTTTTAACAAAAATAAAAATATCATATCTACTTTTTAAAATTACACTGACCTTCTCTGTCAGCGTTGTTACATTAACACCGTTAAAACAATTGTAAATTTACCGATTTAACCTTAACACAAACAATTCTTTCTATCGTCTTCTCAGTTGCAAGTAAAAATGGCTACTTTGCACACACTCTTATACACATTTTAATGCAATTTTTTAATATTTAACTCCATTGTTTTTTGATTTTCTGGTTCTACATTTACAAATGGCTGCTCAATCGGAGTGAACTATGCCTCGATTGCTAACAATCTACTATTGGCTGTAAAGGTCGTTCAAGAAATATGTTCGATGACAATGACGACATCCACACCATCCTCCATATTCATCATAAGACTAATGAGCAAAAGAACAACCTGGGTTTTTCTCTTCGTCGTCGTCTACTCTCCATCAACACGGTCACTCTTCACTCAACCCTCACTTACAAGAACCTAATCTGCCACCTCCAAACCTCCCTCCATGTCGCCTCCTCCACCATCCAATTACCAATTCGCCAAACCCACCACAAAAGCCCTGCCTCTTCCCTCCTCCTCATGCCTCCTAGTCCCTCTCCCCTACATTGGCGTTAAGCTCGTCACTCACTATCCCCATAACTCCTCGATCAACTCACCCAAAATTCACGCCAGTAATGTCCTCTTAAACTCCCTCATCGGCCTTACCCTTGTTGAGCAAACGCGAAATGAGGCTGAAATTAATAGCGGGGTTTGTTTCAAGAGTAGTGGGTGTTTGGAGGAGGTGGAGGGGCAACGAGCATAGCGAGTTGCATGACCAATTCAGAGGTGGTGCTGGTGATGGGAGCAATGATGAAGGCTAGGGTGCACTTGAATTTGGTGGGATCATTTAAGGATTCGACGAGGGAGTGCAACGATGAGGTAATTCGAAGGGTAAGAGTGTTTGTTGACAACGATGTCATCATGGTAGAGGTTGGAGAATTGGTGGGTGCAATTGAGAGAATGGTGATTGGATGAAATGAGATTGTTGGGGATTTGGTGGATTTAATCAAAGGGGATAAGGTTAGGAGAAGGGATTTAAAGGAGATCACGGTGTTCAAAGGGAGTTGGTTCCATTGCTAATGTGTGAAAGAGAGAGAGAGAGAGAGGATGAGGAGGAGGCGAAGGAGGAGGGGGGAGATTGTTGGGTTTGTGGCTCGAATTTTTCAAGAAAATCAGTAGTGCAGAAACTGGCGCTCGCAGAGCGCTTGAGCGCCTACCAGTCCCGAAGCTGGCGCTCGCTGAGCGCTTGAGCGCCTGCTTTGCGCTCGCTGAGCACTTGAGCACCTGAAGGACAGAATGGTGCGCTAGTTAGAATAGTAGATTATTTCTTCTTCCGTGTAGGCAGGCAGTCAGCCGAACCACGTAAATCTTACATATTTTGGTTGATCTTGTTCTTTCGTGATTACTATTGTGGATTGAAGCTTACGTGGATTATCATTTGGTTATCCAAGTTCATTGTTCTTATTTTTGGGAATTTAAGCCTAAAATTCCCAACAGTGGTACCAGAACCAACGATTGTTGAAGATCCAAAGTCGTGGTGGAAGATCAGAGTTAATTATTTGCTTAATCACAAGTTACAGTGAAGATGACGAACATCAGATACGAAGTTGAAATGTTTAATGGTAAGAATAACTTCTCCATGTGACAGAGGCAGATGAAGGATATATTGATCCAGCAAGGGGTATCTAAGGCGTTACTCGACAAGGCAAAAAAGCCAGAGAAGATGATCGATGATGATTGGGATAACTTTGATTGCAAGGCCGCGAGTTCGATTAGATTGAATCTGGAAGACAAGGTTATTCATAATGTGCTCAATGTAGAGACACCCCATGAGATCTGGCAGAAGCTAGAAGATCTCTACGTCAAGAAGAATCTGGCCTACAAGCTGTACGTGAAGAAACAACTGTATGGACTGCAGATGCGAGAAAGTACAAAACTATTGAAACACTTGAATACGTATAATATGCTCATCGCACAGTTATTCGATTTTGGAGTAAAGGTTGATGATGAGGATAGGGCGATCCTCCTCCTAGCATCGCTTCTAATGTTCTATGATCATCTGGTGACAACTTTGATGTACATAAAGGATACTCTAGAGTTAGAAGAAGTCACCCAGGCTCTTTTGTCGCATAAGAAGATGAAGAAGGACAACGAATCTGATGCAGAAGGTGTGCTAATGGCTAACTCTGAGTCAAGCAGAGGAAGGGATAGATCAGGTGAACAAAGTTCCAACAGTGGCAGATCTCGGTCCAAGTCACGTGTAAGAAGGGATGCGGAGTGCTTCTGTTGCTACAAAACTGGTCATTACAAGAGCTAGTGCCAAGAATTGAAGTAACATCTGGAGAAAAAGCAGAAGGGTACGGGGACTGTAGACATCGTCAATTTTGTTGAAGAATCGTTAGACGGTGACTCAAAAGGTGAAGTACTCTCAGTTTCCTCATATTTAAAGTTTCTGTCAGAATCATGGATTTTAGATTCAGGATGCTCATACTATGTGTTTAGTTAGAGAATATTTTTATTCATATAAATCTTGCAACGGGGGTACAGTTCTAATGGAGAATGACTTAGTGTGTCAGTCAGTTGGAATTGGTACGGTCAAAATTTGGATGTTTGACGAGGTTGTAAAAACTTTAGAGAATGTCAGTCATGTTCCGGGATTAAAGAAAAATTTAATTTCTTTAGAAATATTGAATTCTCTAGGTTACGAGTTCACAGGAAAAGGTAGAGTAATGAAAATCAGCAAAGGATCCTCAATTATCATTAGAGGGCAGAAAGTGGATGGTCTCTACAGATTGGTAGAGGACATGGTGATAGGTGGAGTTACCACTATCACACAGATTGATTCCAGTAGGGATGGCACAAGACACAGACATTTGGGATTTGGTCAGGTTGACGAGCAAAATATGTTAGAAAATCAGAAGAATAGTGCAGCAGTCAAGATGGAGTTCTGTGAGAACTTGATCCGTTTTTTTTTTTTGGCATTTTTCGACGTGCGTTTAGTGTTTTCATTGTAGCATGCTTATATGCTTTTTGATGCATGATCGGGGCTAATTATGCATGCGGGGTTGGTTCCTAGGGCCGTTGGGCGTTGCGGTGCGAGTTTAAAATTTTTTTTAAAAAAAAGATATTTTCGTGACCTATAAATATCTGGCGTCAGATATTTTCAAAAGATATTTTCAAAACTTCTCAGCTAAGTTTCTTTTCTTTTCTCTCTGCCTTCTCTCTAACTTCTCGGGGGCCCGGGGCTCAGTTTTTGACAATCCAATAGCCGATTCTTGTTATTGGTATCGTGGTCTATGCATCCTTTTGAACAGAATTTTATTTTGGCAAAGCTTGATTTTGCACGTGATTCGAGGTATCGAGTTTTTAACTCACCGAGGGAGGATTCTAGACTCTCGTGTCTTATAAGGATGCTACGTGTAATCATGCGTATTTTTACCAATTAAAACGCATGAGATCTGATTTTATTTCAAAAGTTAGGTTTTGGGGTTTAAAACTATTTTTCGTCAATTTAGGTTGAATGGAATCGTGTTTTGAAGTTTCTTTCGTGGTTTTGGTGTTAGGCTTGGGCGTGTGTAAATCAGAGGGTGTTTGATAGGAGTTTCGAGGCGTTGATTCAAGGTTTGGAGGGTTCAAATCGTAGCTCAAAAATAGTTTCTGGGCAAGGTTAGTCGACTGGATCTTGAAGATCAGTCGACTGTATCATGTTTTGTGGGAGGTCAGTGACTTGGTTCTATTTTGGGTTCTTGGCTTTTCTCGAGAGTTTTCAGTCGACTGGGGGTTGGGGTCCAGTCGACTAAAGTGCTGGGCGGTGTGTTTTGTTGTTTGGTGGTTAGATTTTGTTTTTCTATTGGTTTTTTATGGTATTCAGTTGATTAATATATGGGATTAGTCGACTGAAATACTGTTGGGGGTTTTTATGGTTCAGTTGGTTGTGTGGTGGCTTCGGGGGTCATGTCGTAGTCTCGAGTGTTTATTTAGACGTCGTCCTCGAGGGTGACGGGCATGGTTAGATGCGGATGGTTGGGGCACAGTTGTGTGCGTGGTAGTTATGTGCGGGATGTGTGGGTTTGATATTTATTTTAAGGTGGGGTTCTAGTGAGAACCATTTTGTGGGAGGTTCAGGTGTTGGCCTCCGGGTTAGATGCTGGTTTTTCGTATCGTTGGTGGTCTTGGTGTGTGGACGAGTCGTTCTGGTAAATGGATGACGAGGGTGTGGCACGTGATGTCTTGTCGGGTTATGTGGCGTCGTTATGTAGAGTGTTGTGGTTATACATGCTTCTATGCTTGTAGAATTCTGATATTCATGCATACGATAAGATGGATGCGTGATCATATGTGATCCCGAAGTAGTCTGGGCTTTGGTTTTGTAAAAGCATAAGTGTTCGATGTTATCCCGTAGGGTACAGTGTTATCCTGTTGATTTGCTATTATCCCGTAGTATACAGTGTTATCCTGTTGATTCAGTGTTATCCCGTAGTATTCAGTGTTATTCTGTGGTATATGATTTTATCCCGTGGTATACAATTTTATCTCGTGGTATGCAGTTTTATCCCGTGGTATAGGCATATGTAAGGATGTCTATTGTGTGTTGATCTGTATCTATGTGGTAGAACAGTTATTGTGGCTTGTGAGAGCCGGTTTTATGTATTTGGGTTGCATTAGGCGAGGCTGCGGTCATTCGTTGAAATTTCGAGATGATTCATGGATTGCATGGAATGCATTGTGGGACGGATAAAACTAATTTTGAATTATTTTTAAGACTCGCGTGAATCGCGATATGAAAAGCATTTTCAAACCATTTTCGAGGCTCTTGTGAGTCTAACATGGTTATTATCATCGCTTTTCCTGACTTGTGAAAATCGTTTTGAAAGCTTGAAAGAGAGTCTAAAACTGCATCTTATTTTCCTAGCATGTTTAGCTTATATTTCATGATTTGGCTCACGGTGTGGAATTTTAAATATTTTTTAGGTACCGGTCACGCATGTTGATCCGAGGTTGCTAGAGAGGTGGAAGATCTGTAGTCTTTCTTTTTGTTCTTTGTATCATATATGTTTACATATTTTTTTAGTGTTAAAATCGTGTAATATAAGCCTTTTGGCGGTTATATACAATGCATGTATATTTTATATTAAGAGTGTATTCTCGAATTGGGTGTTATGTCTGATTGCTTGTGGGCGTTTCACATGACCCGGAGTTTGGAGAGTGATAACTTGGTATTAGAGCTCTAGGTTCGAATACTTAAGACCCGTGGAAAGAGGGTGCATCACCGTGTGATGTTGATTGCATGCGCCCGATTGCATGTGTTTAGATGGTTTGATAACATGAACCTGTTAGCATGTTAAGTAAGAGAATAATGTGTATATGTGTGCATGGGGATTGAATTATGGGATTGATTAGTCCTGCCTATGGGTATTTAGATTAACAAACTTGGGAGCCAAGTTAGAAACATGTTTAACTGACGTGATTTTTAGCAGAGAATCTGAGTAGGTTATCTAGATTGGCGCGTCATTCTTGTTGGTTCTCCTCGGTATGCGGGGTTGATTTAGCATGAATCTATGTGGCTACGTGTTCACCTACTTATATTTATATAATGTGTTGCATCTTATATTATGTGTTTCTTTCATATAAACGCGATGTCTGCGAGGAGAGGGCGAGGCCGTGGTCGTGGTGTAGGCCAAGATGATGTTTCTGTCCCTGATGCTGGGGATGCAAATGCTCGTCAAGGACCGATGGACGCGACTGGTTTGTTGCGTGTGCTGGTTGATTCTATTCAGCAGCTGGTTGAGACAGCTAGGGGTGACACCGTTAGAGGGAGAGAGGGAGTGCTTGAGGCGAGGGCTACAGTAGCGATGCGGGAGCTCAAGCGCATGGATCCACCTATCTTTGCTGGAGATCTTGATCCTATTGTGGCGACAGAGAGGTTGGAGTTGGTAACCCGAATCCTTGACACGCTGCATATAGTTGAGGATGAGTTGCGGGTTTCTTTTGCCACCTTTCAGCTGAAAGGTAATGCTCACTAGTAGTTAAGGTATGCCAGACACACAGTGGGGGTCACATGGGCAGCCTTTACAGAAGTTTTACTAAAAAAATACTTCCCGGCGTCGAAGAGAGATTTGTACTGGGAGGAGTACTACACTCTCACCCAGGGGGCCATGGATATTGTGCAGTACGAGGCCAGGTTTACGAGCTTGTCCGGTTTGCACCAGAGTTGGTGAGCACAGACGAATTGCGTTCGATGAGGGTTGAGCGGGGCTTGAGACGGGCGATCAGGGAGCATGTGGTTGCAATGGGACTTTGTGTGTTCACAGAGCTAGTGGAGGCAGTAGCGAGCATTGAGAACACTATGACTGAGATTCGGGTTTCGAGGGAGGCCAGGACACCGCAAGGTGGGAAATAGGCACAGACAGGTGGGCGTTCCAACATGAGGCAAAGGTCCTCTGGTCCTAGCTTTCACCCATCTGGACCATAACTTTTTTCAGTACCAGCACCATCAGTGGCCTCGTCAGAGAGGCTAGAGCAGAGAGAGATTAGATGTTATTGGTGCGGACAGCCGGAGCATCGTGTGCCAGATTGCCCGCAGCCGAGGCAGTATCGGGATCCACAGTTGAGACAGTCTCTGAGTTTCGTACCGGATCAGTCACAGGGGAGGGAACTACCGATTTGCTATAGATGTGGTCAGACTGGACATATCTGTAGGTCCTATCCTCGGAGGGAGAGTGCGCCAAGCAGGGAAGGTACACTAGTGGGTTCTTTTGTGCAGGACCAATAGCAGTATCCTACAGTACAAACTTCCTGGATTGCAAGTGCGGGTGCTTCAGTTCAATCGGTGTGGCAACCGACTGTGCCGGGTTATGGTGAACAGACCAGGCTGATGCATAGCAGAGTGTATGCTCTTGTAGATCCCAGTTCTTCTCTGGCACTAGCCGTGCCTGATGGTGCAACTATGCCTCTAGCGAGCAGAGGTACTTTCTGAGTATGCAGGTTATGTACCAATTTCTTCCTTGCATATGTTCGGGAGTTGGCAATGGACTTCGTGAGTGGTGTGCTGTGTTGAGGCAGTGGTTGGTGAGGATGTGAGGTTGGGAAAGTTGCAGATCCCATGTCCATGAGATAGTTAGCCGTTGTTTAGGATGTCTCACTTCGTTTGACTATATCCTAGGAATGGTTTAACTGACCATCTCGTATGCCTGTGTCGATTGCGATCGATGGTTTGCTATCTTTTGACCTTGTGTTGAATTTTGGGGATGAAATTTCTTTAAGGGGGTACAGTTGTAAGACCCTAACCCGTTTGCTTTTTTGGCGTTTTTCAACGTGCTTTTAGTGTTTTCGTTGCAGCGTGTTTATATGCTTTTTGATGCATGATCGGGGCTACTTATGCATGCAGGGTTGGTTTCTGGGGCCATTGGGCGTTGCGGTGTGAGTTTTAAAAATTCAAAAAAAAGATATTTTCGTGATCTATAAATATTTGGCGTTAGATATTTTCAAAAGATATTTTTAAAATTTCTCAGCTAAGTTTTTTATTTTTTCTCTCTGTCTTCTTTCTAACTTCTCGAGGGCTTGAGGCTCAATTTTCGATGATCTAATAGCCGATCCTTGCTATTGGCATTATGGTCTACGCATCCATCTTGACAGAATTTTATTTTGAGAAAGCTTGATTTTGCACGTGGTTCGAGGCGTCGAGTTCTTAACTCACCGAGGTAGGATCCTAGACTCTCATGTCTTATAAGAGTGCTACGTGTAATCGTGCATATTTTTACCGGTTAAAATGCATGAGATCTAATTTTGTTTCAAAAGTTAGATTTTGGGGTTTAAAACTGTTTTTCGTCGATTTTGGTTGGATGAAATCGTGTTTTGAAGGTTTCTTTCTTGATTTTGGTTTTAGGCTTGGGCGCGTGTAAGTCCGAGGTTGTTTGATAAGAGTTTTGAGGCGTTGATTTAAGGTTTGGAGGGTTGAAATCGTAGCTGAAAAATAGTTTTTGGGCAAGGTCAGTCGACTGAACCTGGGAGGTCAGTCGACTAACTTGGTTCTATTTTGGGTTCTTGGCTTTTTCTGAGAGTTTGAGTCAACTGGGGGTTGGGCTCCAGTCGACTGAAGTGCTAGGCTGTGTGTTTTGTTGTTTGGTGCTTAGGTTTTGGTTTTCTATTGGTTTTCTATGGTATTCAGTTGATTAAATTTTGGGATTAGTGGACTGAAATACTGTTGGGTTTTTTAGGGTTCAGTTGATTGTGTGGTGGATTCGGGGGTCGTGTCGTGGCCTCATGTGTTTGTTTAGACGTCGTCCTCGAGGGTGACGGGCATGGTTAGATGCGGATGGTTGGGGCACAGTTGTGTGCGCGATGGTTATGTGCGGGACGTGTGGGTCCGTTATTCGTTTTAAGGTGGGGTTCTGGTGAGAACCGTTTTGTGGGAGGTTCAGGTGTTAGCCTCCGGGTTAGATGTTGGTTTTTCGTATCGTTGGTGGTCCCGGTGTGTGGACAAGTCGTTCAAGTAAACTGATGACGGGGGTGTGGCACGTGTTGTCTTATCGGGTTATGTGGCATCGTTATGTGGAACGTTGTGGTTATACATGCTTCTATGCTTGTAGAATTATGATATTCATGCATACGGTATGATGGATACGTCATCTTATGTGATCCTAAAGCAGTTAGGGCTTTGGTTTTGTAAAAGCATAAGTGTTCGGTGTTATCCCGTAGTATACAGTGTTATCCTATTGATTCAGTATTATCCCGTAGTATATAATGTTATCATGTTGATTCGGTGTTATCCCGTAGTATTTAGTGTTATTCTGTGGTATGAGATTTTATCCTGTGGTATGCGATTTTTTCCCGTGGTATAGGCATATGTAAGGATGTCTGTTGTATGTTGATCTGTATCTATGTGGTAGAATGGTTATTGTGGCTTGTGAGAGCTGGTTGTATGTATCTGTGTAAAATTAGGCGGGGCTGCGGTCTTTCGGTGAAAGTTCGAGAAGATTCATGGATTGCATAAAATGCATTGTGGGACGGATAAAATCAATTTTGAATTGTTTTTATGACTCGTGTGAATCACGATATGAAAATCGTTTTCAAATCGTTTTCGAGGCTCCTATGAATCTAGCATGGTTATTATTTTCGCTTTCCCTTGATTGTGAAAATCGTTTTGAAGGCTTGAAAGAGAATCTAAAACTGCACCTCGTTTTCCTAGCATGTTTAGCTTATATTTTATGCTTTGTCTAGTTTCTGCTGAGTTTTGGCTCACACTGTGGGATTTAAAATGCTATTCAGGTATCAGTCACGCAGGTTGATCCAGAGTTGCTGGAGAGGTGAAAGATCTGTAGTCTTTCTTTTTGTTCTTTGTATCATGTATGTTTACATATTTTTTCGGTGTTGGAACCGTGTAATGTAAGCCTTTTGGCGGTTATATACAATGCATGTATGTTTTATATTGAGAGTGTATTCTCGGGTTGGGTGTTATGTTTGGTTGTTTGTGGGCGTTTCACGTGGCCCGGAGTTTAGGGCGTGATAAGTTCAGTTAGAAAAACTCATCCAGAAAATCGGGTGATGATGGTTCAATTCAACAGCAGAGGGAACAGTCAAGTGGAGAACATTCATCTTACAAGAAAGCTACAGGCAGCATAGGAACAGTTCAGGGGTGAGTAGCAATATCAGAGAAAGTGGAGTCTTCCTAGAACGCTGAAAAGTTGGAGTTTGAAAAACTGTCCAAGAATGAGAAGACTATTGATTGCAAGTGTCAAATTCAAGTGTGGGTTGGATTTGGTCCAAGTCTATTCAGGTTGAAAATTTAGAGAGGGTGGAGTACTCATACCCGGAAAAGGGAGTGTAGGTCGACGCAACACCGACAGTTCTTAAAGATGGTTGAAAAATTCAAGCCAATGTGGAGATTGCTGGGTTTGTGGCTCGAATTTTTCAAGGAAACCAGCAGTGCAGAAATTGGCACTCGTAGAGCGCTTAAGCGCCTATTAGTCCAGAAGCTGGCACTCGCTGGGCGGTCACAGAGCGCTTGAGCGCTTGAGCGTCTGCCTGGCGCTCGCTGGGCGCTTGAGCGCCTGAAGGACAGAATGGTGCGCTAGCTAGGCGCTTGTTGGGCGCTTGAGCGCTGCCGCGATGCCCTGAAGCATTTTCTATGATTTTTTATTTGTCGTGGCTTATAAATATGGACCCTATAGTTCATCTAGGGAGGAGAAAAAACATGTGTAAATTGTCTTATACTTAGAGAGATTCAGAGAGAGGCTAGAGAGAGTATAAAGAGACACAGAAAGGCTCAGTTTGAGACTATATACAAAGATTGTGATGTTAAGAGAAAAAATTTGTATTCTATATTTGAGAATAGTGGATTGTTTCTTCTCCCGTGGAGGTAGGCAGTCAGCCGAACTACGTAAATCTTGCGTATTTTGGTTGTTCTTGTTCTTTCATGATTACTATTGTGGATTGAAGTTTACGTAGATTATCATTTCATTATCCAAGTCTATTGATTTTATTTTTGGGGATTTAAGTCTAAAATTCCCAACATAGATGGCCTGATTCCATTGAGTGGAGAGCAAATTTAATATTTTACTAATTATTAATGTTACTATCATCTTATTAGTAATGGTTATTTAATGGAAAGAATGTGATGGGGTATATATATATATATATATATATATATATATATATATATTGTCAAATAAAATAAGAGAAAATCAGTATAATTTTAGAAAGTAGAGTGGGTACTTTTGTTTTTATCTGAAACCTCACGAGAGTTAGTGTAATTTACCCATTTAAGAACGTCATAATTTTTATGAAAATTATATTTTTAAAATTTATTCGTTGAGATCTATTAAGAAAGATTAATATTAAATATAAAATTATGTAAAATAACAAAAAATCATTAAATTTCTTTTTGACTTAAAGCAATGCATGCACTTTACTTATTGTCATATTGTTTTTTTGTTTAAAATTATTTTAAATTAGATACGCTTTTAGCTTGTAAGTTACGTATAAATTTTGTGGAAATTAATTTTTTTAAAACTTAAATTGACTTTAATCAAAGACGTTACCAAACAAGCACCTATTTTGAAACTAAAATGTGCATTTAAATACACCTAATTTCTTAGGAATATAGTTGGTAGTGTTTGATGTTGCTGAAACTAGCTAGTTATTTATAGATTATAATTAAAATTAAAATAATTATAAATTATAGTAAAAATTATAAATATTTAAAAAAATACTAGTGCGAAGTTATTTATTTTTATAAAAAAAATTATAATTTGTAGACTGTAACAAAAGTTAAAAGTATTTAAAAAATAATAAATCATTACTAAAACTAGTGGAAAAAATAATTCCAAATACCACCAATATAATAGAACAATACATTATCTTGTTTGGTGTAAACTTGATATGTTTTGCTTATTTTTGTTTTTTTTTGAATTTTTTTAAATATTTGTAAATTTTTCGAATTGTCTTAATAAGATAAACTAAAAAGATGAAAAAAATTTGATGAAAAAATAAAAAATTTCACTAAAAATAAAAATAAATAACATTAAATTTGACTTTTTAGTTTATTTTGACCTATTTATATTTTTTTTGAACATTTTTTTATATTTTAATTAAAAAATTTATTTTTGACAGTTTCGATGAGACAAGACAAAAAAAAATATAATAATTTAATTAAATAATATTTTTTTGACTAAAAATAAAATTAAACAAAATAATATAAGTAAATGAACAATTAGCTCAAATATAATGCTTAGATTTAGATTTTATATTACTTTCGTAATTATGAGGGTGCGGACGGAGTACCATAAAATCGTAGATTGGCGATAACATGCAGCTCTTATTTCGGTTCCACTTTCATGATTTTAACTACTTATTTTCATTAATTTCAATCTAGAGATTATTTATTTGTAAAGAATTTAAGTTAGATTGGATATTTTTCGGTACATGAATAAATAAATTTTATCTTGAAATAAATAAACAGTATATAGATATTTTTTTTTATAATTCAAGTTGTTCGAGTCAGTTTACGCACATTTTAATTAATTTTTAAAAAATCAATCCCATTCACTTGCGAGAATCTTAATTAAAGCTGAAACAAAGTGTCTCGTATGAACTAGTTTTAAAAATTGATAGCACCTAACATGTTTTAAACTTAAGCCCTAAAAAATAGTAAATTCTTAAATCCCAAAAGTCTTGATTACTAGGCCATCTCTTAGTGTTGGTAGGTAGATTGAAAATAAATTTAATTTGTTAGTCCATTTATCAATATTCAATCAGTTTAATTCTTTTACATAAATAATTTATACACTGAAAATAACAAAGTGGTTTAGATTTTCAAAATGACACTAAAACAAATTTCATGCCGCATATTGGCACGGTGCACTCTGTTTTCAAATCAAGATCAATCTGTTCTACAATTAGAAATAACAATTTAAATCTAATCCGTAGAAATCTAACTACCCGAAGTCTTTTGAACGGATTTTATATGATTTATTAGTAATTCGGATAGAGAGAAATTTATGAACTAGCACTCGAAGTGGGACAAGACAGGTATTACTCCTCTACTACATGGGCAACTCTACCTTAGTGAATGTGGGGTTAATTGACCCCTTCATAAAAAATTTATTATTCTTATTATAGTAATTTTTTTATTGAGATATAATTGATCTCATTAAAAAAATATAATTAACTCTATAATAATATAAAAATATTATAAATTATTCCAAACATATTGCACCATATTACTATTTATATTTTAAACACATATGATATATTCTTACTTCCTAAAAAGTCATAATAGAAAGTTTTACAAATTACAAATTTTGTCTCGTTTGGCAACTTTACTTTAAATCTGAATTTTTGCTTAAAGTCAATTTAAGCTAAATAAGCAAAAGTTCATTTGCTAAACCAAATTGGTGACTTTAAGCCAAAAGATAACAGTCAAAAAATTTGGCTTAAAGTAGCTTTAAGCCAAAATATTTATAAGTAAAAAAAAGTTATAATTTTTAAATTTATTTTTACTTAATTTTATATTCAATATAGTTCTTATTTGATATAAAATTTAAAATATAAAATCTTATCGAATACAGTTGTAAAAGTTTATGCATATTTTTTTTTGTCAAAATAACAGTATAATTATATCCAAAAGATATTATACTTATTAATTGTAAGGTTTAATTTAATTTGTATTATATTGATTATGGATGATTAATTATGCAAAAAATTATTATCTTATAATTTTTAAATAATTTTATTAACAAAAAATTCTTGAATTCGCCATTGTATGTACTAGGGGTGTTCAATAAATCCGAAAAACCGATAAACCAACCCAACCTCAATGGGTCAGGTTGGTTCGATTTTGTCAAGTAATGGATTGGATTCTAGATCTTAAAAAAATTAAATCGATGTAGTTAGTTTGGTTCTCGGGTTAAGAATTTTTTAAACCGACCCAACTTGAAACTCGAAAAAAATATATAAATCACATAAAACTATTATTTATATTATTTGTGCCTTTAGTTATAGTTGAAAATATGTAAATTAAAAATAAAATGAGTAAAATTTAGGCCGCTCATCTTAGGATATTGTACAAAAAATTAAGCCGTTCGTAGGATAAGGTATATATTATTGCTTTAGAATATTTTTTTAAGAAAAATATTTAATTTAATTGAACAACGAATTCAACGCAAATCAACTCGAGTTTATTTGGGTTGGGTTGGGTTGAATTAGTTCTAAAGCATGGATGATTTAAAACTGAATCTAATATCTTAGAATCGATCTTGATCAAATCGATTATGGGTTAAGCTCCAAATCGACGCAAACCCACCCCCTAGTACGTACCATACCCCCGCCGTCCCATAACCATTTCTACCTATGATAAATTGCCGAAAAACACAGTACCCCTGGCCATTTCTACCTACATACATGTACAATGACGTTGAGACTCATATTTAAAAGATTTATATTTTATACATATATTTATATTTAAAAAAATATTTATTTTATTTAATAAAAAATAATTGAAAAAAAAAATAGAATAAAAAAAATAAATATTATTCTCAACTCATTTGTTATTAAAACGGATAAAATTCATATATAACAAAATAAAAATATGCAAGATTAATACAAAACGAAATTTTTTTTGATTCCTAAGTACGTAATATATCCCCGCCGCCCGTGACTATTTATAGTACTGCACATGTGTCCGATGACGTGGATTTTGAGACTCAGCATGTGACCCCTGGATTGGGTGGTATAGATCCCACGTATGTATGTCATATCATAATTCATATGTGCCGACACAGACTGTCTCTACTACGGTTTTCACACTTGGGCCCAGTGTTTATCATGTCATGTGCCCTGTTTCTCAGATTTCACACACAAGTCACAAGGAAAAAAAAATGGAGGTAGAGACTTGGAAGAATGAGAACCAAATAAACTCTATAATAGACTAAGACCCGTTTGGCAATTCTATTTTTTTTAATTTTTGGTCAAAAATATAAAAAAAAAATTAACATGGTATGTTTGGTAAAAAAGTTAAAAAAACTAAAAAGTTACAAAATCAAATCAAAATATTAATTTTTAAAATATTTTATTCAAACTCTAACCAGTTTAAAAATATAATAGTACTTCATATTCATAACTTATATTTACTATCATCAACTACATATAACTGTTAATATTAAACATATAAAAGAAAAAATTGTCTAATTTAAACAAATATTAAAAAAATTAATATTTTATTCAAATAGCCAATTTCAAAAAACGTAACTTATAAGTTAATTTACTAAACAATTTACTTTGAACTAAATTGAGCTTTTTGGATAAAAATACAAAAAAAAAAGAGTAAAAAATTAACTTTTAAGCTAGTTGTCAATTGTGGCTTAATAAACAGAGTAATTATACGCCGTAGGTAAAGAATTTATTTTTTTATTTTAATTTTAATTATGACAACTTTAAATTGTGATTATAACTATTTTAAGCTTGGTTATATGACCATTTTAGGCACTACATTGCACATTATAACTAACCATAATTTATACTTGTTGGTTATTTTAACTTTTGCTTTTGCTTATTTTAACTTTAACTATTAGCTATTTTGATTTTTTTTAATTTTAATTATGACAATTCTAAACTCGTATATTGTTATTACTAACTTTAGGTTTTTTTTTGTTATTATAACTTTAATTCTTAATTATTTAAACTTTAATAAAAAAATTTAATATAAAAAATTAGATTTGGTTAAGAAAGCACATAGTGTTCCTCTTCTTAGATTTGAGAAAGATAAAAGAAGGAAAAAAGGATGAAGGGAGAGAGACTTGGAAGAATGAGAACCAAATAATATGAGTGTGAATGGAATTGAGTTGATATTATTATTGTGGTACACCTACACCAGGTGAATGAAAAGCTTGAAATCTGGCCCCCACCAACACAATGGGCAAATCAGTAGGTACTTTCGAAACATCATGTGATCGATCATGTTCGATATTTTCACTAAATAAATAGTACCTTTAGAGTAAATTTTATTTGCTCGGATTAGAGATATTTTTTTCAAAAAATTGCAATTTAGTAAAAAAAAATTTATTTTATTTTAATCTCAAAATTAGCTCCCTTAACCATAAGGCTTTTACAACTTATTTATAATAGTAAAATTCTATATTAAGAAATCATTCCATCAAAGAAGCTAAATCCTATTAAATTCTTAATTAATAAAAAAAAATTTAAAAAAATAAAATCCTAACAATTCCTAATTAATATAAGATCCACATAAAGATAAATTTGATATCAATTCAAATTTGACTACTAAAATATATAAATATGTTAAAAAATAGACAGTACTAAAAATAAAAGGATTCTTTTCATCTAAGTCTTACTTTTATATATTACTTATATTTAAATCACATTACAAATTCTCATTTAAGAACAGTTCTAATTGGAATGTAATTTTTCAAATTACCTCTATTTATTATTGCCTCTCTTTCCTCTGATAGTCTCACACCCCATCTATCTCTCTCTCTCTCTCTTTCTCTCTCTCCCTCTAATAGCCTCACCACCACCAAACCCACTACGCTCGCCCCCTTCACCACCAGGTCCGCCGCCAGCGACGGCGACAACAACGGTGATGGTAAGAACGACAACTCGTTCCAGTGCCTAAATGTGAACTGCGATGGCCTCACACCCATAAACCCTAAGAGCAACCAGATCTGGTGTACGACTGTCCCGGCGGTGGAATGCAGAGCCCGAGCGGCAACGGCAAATGCGAGCGGCGACGATGACGGCGAGCGTGACGGCGAGGGCGGCAGCACTGATGTCTCTATTTGGTTATCCACTGTCGACTCGCCGGAGACAAAGCCACTGCCGTCGCTGTGGTCACCTCGCCATTTTCGCTGTAAATATTCTCATTTTGAACCAGATCTGGTTACGTCGACACCAGTTTTCTAGATCAGTGGTGAATATTCTCATCTTGTTCGCAGTGTGAATATTCTCATCTTGAACCTCTGTGAGACGGCGGTGGAAACGAGAGACAGAGAAACGCCGAGAGGGACGGGGAGCACCGAATGTGAGATGGCAGTGACCAGTGACAACGCCGGTGGGTCGCCGGAGGTTGTGACGCACTGGGACTCTCAGATCTGGTTGTCATTGAGCGAACCTCTAGTGAAAACGAGAGAGAGAGAGACGGAGAGAGGGGCGGAACCAGAATTGGTTCAAAAGGTCCGAATTTGGGATGGCGACAGTGCCGGTGAAGGTCACCGGAGTTGATGGCGTTGGACAGTGACGGTTGGTCGATCAGCAGTGGCGAGTGACATATGAAAATATTATCATTTTCTTGTTGGATAATCAATATTCCTATATTTGAGGAATAAAATATTATCATTATGGAACCAATATCCATATATTTAAGGAATAAAATATTATCACTATGAAAACAAGTGATGCATAATGAAAATTATCACTAAGGGTATAATAAATTTAAATAAATCTTGAATTTTGAAATAAGACTTAAGAAAAATGTGAACTTATGAATGGAATCTAATTAAAAAATATTTCTAAATGTAAGATTTAAAATCAATTAACTCAAAATAAAAAAATCTCTTCTATAAAATTATAACTAAAATTAAAATATCTCAAAATATCGCCTGCATCACGTACTAACTTAACAAAAGTACACTAATATTATTATTCTATTCACAGTATTTTTTATTACATTATTAAACAAAAATACTACATAAACAAAACGCCCGTGTAATATTCTAAAATTATTGAATAATAAGTCGGCAGAGTGGGCGAGGGTTCATCATTGATGATGATCTTTTGATATATCAGGGTTAATGTATATGGGCATAGAATTTTCTATCCCACCCATTTACTTTTGTTTGGACTAATTTTTTTTATTTTTTTTATTTTTTAGTTTTTAAATTTTTTTATAAAAAAATAAATATAAAAAGATATAAAAAAAATCAACGTACACCAAATTAGTAAATTTTTTTTCAAAAATTTTTAAATAAATTTTTTTTAAAAAAACTAAGCCAAACAAAAATTTTATGTTTTTGGATAACATGAGAAAATATGGAAAACGACCACACACATCTCATGACAACAATTTTATTTTCCTTAAATAGTAAAGGGATAGCAGATATTTGAAAATCTATGATGGCATTATGAGACGCGTGTTCTTTTCTTAAACAGAAACTCTCAATCCCCCCTGTCTTCGATCATACGAATGATTGAGACCCCCTACCTTCTTCAAAATTATTAATTAGATATTGTTTAGGGTTTGAACCCCCGTCACCGATGTATTCGATCGGAAAGAACTTCGACGCTAAAATTAATCAGAGTTACGATGTGTATTACTATTTATGTACGTAGCGTTTATAACGTGCTTTTAAGAAATAAAAGGTTTTATTTAGAATATTTATTTATTTATTTATTTATTTATTTTAATTTATTTTTATTTTTGATAATTTTTTATTATTTAGTCGAATTATTATATTTTTCGACTCATCTCATTGAGAAGAGCAGAAAAAGTAAAAGAATTTAATCAAAATATATAAAGAGATTCAAAAAAAAATAAAAATAAGTTAATAAGTCAAATTTTATGTTGCTTATTTTCGTTTTTAGAAAAAAAATTTCATCTTTTGATCAAAATTTTTTATTTTTTGGATTTTATTCATCAAAACAATTCGAAAAAGTAAAAAAAAAATCAAAAAATTCAAAAAATTCAAAAAATACAAAAATAAACAAAATTATCGACATTTTGCGCAAACAGGTCCAAAAATATTCAATATACACTAATCTCGTGTTTGGGCTACCTTATTTTTGTGTTTTTTTGGTTTAAAAGCCACAAAAAGCCAACTAATTTGGCTTATTAGGTTTTTTTTTTCACTTTTTCTACAAAACTTGACATTTACTTTTTTACAAAAAAAAAATCAAAAAACCAAAAAATCACTAAAAAAAATTTAGTCCAAACACAGGCTAACTAAATTATTTTTGTATTTTATCTATTCAATAAATACAAGTCAATGTTTCACACAAGGGATTTATTACTACATTATTAAATGAAAGGACAAAATAAACAATGACACACATTACTGCAGTACTATTAATTAGTTGATAAATATATATATATATATATATATATATATATTACTACAGTACCATTAAATAATTGATGCCTTACTCCTATAAATTATCTCTACTCCAATGTTTCTGGCCATTTCTCTGTCTGTCTCCCTCTCTCAGTCAACTTCTGTACATGTAAGTTTATTAGTAAATGCTTCTTTTCTTTGTATGCCCTTAATTAATTATCTTCAAAACCTTTTTTCTCTCTTCAGAAATCCAGCTTATAAGTATATGTTCTCTCAACTTTTTTATGTAATAGCTCCTCTGATTATAATTAGCAAACCTTAAACTTTTTTGGGTTTTTGTTTTCTGTACCTATCTTTATTTTGTTATCGTTCCTTTAGTTTGTTCAAGGGAACCACTTCCTCCAAATATGACAACAATTTGTTTCTTTCCCACTGGCTTTGTTAAATACAAATCGAGACGTTGATATAGAGTAGTGATCTTTTATCTCGATCTTCTGTTTTGATGTATTGAAAGTTGTTGAATTGTGAGAATCTCGAGATACAAAAATCTTGAGATGTATTCAACAATTTTCAATATTTAAAAATAGAGAAACAAATAATTTTCGAAACAGATGATTCTCTGTACCTTTTCGTGCAGCGCCATGCAAGTAGTTATTTGACTTATTTTCTTTCTTGATAGATCTTGCAAAATTAGCCATTTACATTAATTTCTTGCTATTTTCCCAACAATGCAAGACCAGTGTGCGCTAAAGCTCGGACACCGGTGCTCAATGGAGGCAGCAATGGTGATGTTTGACGACTTTTTGGGGCATTAAAACCAGGTAAGGGACGAAACAACGACATGTAGTGATGATTTTACTTGTGATTTGGTTGAGAACACTTGAAAAACCAAAATTCATTCACCTAGTTAATTGTTTATAACTTTAGATTGGTCCAAATACATATAACCCATCCAAGGCATGGGTTGAAACAATCTAAGCCACCAAATCTGATTATTTTTGCTGTCATGTCTTTGATAGTTTCTCCGGTTTAGAAAATGAGAGAAATATGGTCGAACATTGTCGAAAACAATAAGCTTTTCTATCTAAACAGTGAAAAATATAGCCAATACTTCAAAAACAATAACGGAACCGTGTGTAACCAAAATAACGAACAAGATCGAACTTTTTGGAGATGTACAATTCAAAGGCCGATCTCAACATAGATCATTAACTTTTAAAAAAACCTAACACTATTTTTTATTTTAACTTTCCACGCTACCTAGACTTTACTACTTGAATTTGTACTAAATTAAATAATAATTTCTCAATTCTCTCTCTCTCTCTCTCTCTCTCTCTCTCTCTCTTATAGATATATATTGGGATATTTGTTATGAATAATTGCGTACTGTAAGGTGTGTATCGTATGCGTAGATTAATGTTGTAGGTCCGATCAAATTAAAGTACATTCCAATTTAGTTAATTAGAGATTTTCGTATTTTGTTACGAATTATTTATGGTGGCCTGAGTTATGAATCTTTGCATGATTCTTATTACCATCATTTTTGGGTTTTTTCACGTATGACCTAAAGTTGTTTTGTTTTTATGAATTTTTTGTAATTTATTTATGAAAATTTAGTACAGTATACCCTATTTTTCTATTTCTGTTGTACCTAAAAAAGAAAAAAATCTTTTTAAGATACTTTAACTTCTCCCGTTTTAACAGAGGTACGTATGCCATGCCAAGTTATATCTCTATTCATACTTTTGACTCGATTGGTAATTAACTTAAATTTTTTTTTTTTACATTTTTAGTTAAAAGACTAAATTGAGTTTAAAGTAAATTATTTAGTAACTTAACTTTTAAGTTAGATTTTTTTAAGTTGGTTGTTTGGGTAAAAAGTTATTTTTTTTTTACTTTTTTACTTTTTGTTCAAAATGGATAATTTTACCATTCTATATATTTGTTATTAACAAGTATATGTAGTTGGTAGTAATAATAAATAAGTTATGAATAAAAAATATTATTATATTTTAAAAATGGTGTGAGTTTTAAAAAATATTTTGGGAGTTTGAATAGATCCCAAAGAATCTTACAAATAATTCCAAATCTTATAAAAATCACAATTTGGCCCTGTTTGGGCTAAATTGCAAAAAATTTATTTATTATTATTATTTTTTAACTTTGTCGATTAAAATTTGTTATTTTTCGAATTGTCTCAATGAGATTAATTGAAAAAACAAAAAAATTCGTTGAACAGATGAAAAAATTCACTAAGGACAAAAATAAGCAATATTAAATTTGGCTTTGCTTATTTTGATTTATTTTTGTATTTTCAGAACTTTTTTTATATTTTTATTAAAGTTCTTTTATTTTTTCGACTTGTCTCGATGAGAGGAGTCAAAAAGTATAATAGTTCGACTAAACGATAAAAAAAATTTACTAAAAAAAAAAAAAAAAGCAATTACCCCAAACATGGCTAATGAAAGCCTCATTTGTGATCTTGCTTATTTGGCTTGTTTTTTATTTAGTAAGTTTTTTTCATTATTTGTTTAAATTATTATAGTTTTTTATTTTTCTTACCAAGATGGGTTAAGAAATTAATTTTTTAAATCAAAATATATAAGAAATTCAAAAAAATAAAAATAAATTAAGTTAAGCCAATACAATAGATTTATATTACTTATTTTTGTATTTAGTGTATTTGTTTTTATCTTTGATTGTATCTTTTTATTTTTCTAGTTCCTCTCATTAATACCATTTCCAAAAGTAAAATAATTTAACCAAAAAAATATATTTAAAAAGACAAAAAAATGCAAGATATTTGATATTTAGCCTCACAAATAAAAAAGAGTCAATTGGTGATCCGTGTATGGTCACTGTTTGGGCTAAATGTTAAAATTTTTGCTTATTTTTGTCTTTTTAAATTTTTATTTTTATTTTTTGACTATTTTTTTAAATCATCTTGATGAGATGAACTCAAAAAGTAAAAAAACTTAATAAAAAATTTTAAAAAGTCTAGTAAAAATGAAAATAACTAATATTAAATTTAACTTATTTTTATTTTTTGAACTTTTTTTATTATTTTAATTAAAAGTATTTATTTTTTTGACTCCTCTCGATTAAAAGTCAAAAATGCATAATTATTTAATTAAATAAAAAAACACTTCACTAAAAATAAAAATAAATCCAATCAAATGAGCAAAAAGTAATTATCCCAAACAGGACAATTACTCTAAGATCAACTAATAATTTTTCTTTTTTAAAAAAAATAATAAAAAATAAAATAATAATAAATTTTCCTCTTTAGATGATGCCCGTGCGAGTCCCGCGAATAGCAGGAAGAGAAAGGTCTAAATCAATTAGTTGTTTCCCACGTAATCTATTTTCGTACGTTAATTTTGCGAAATCTATTTTTGCACTTTAAAGAAAATTAACGTCTGGATCGAATGGTGGTATGTTATACAGCCGAAACATTAGGAGGATCTTGTGGTCTGGTTTTGAGTAATTATTTGGTATTTTTTAAGTATTATTTAGCATTATTTGAGTTTTTATTTAATTAAAAATAATAATAATTTGGTGTACTAACCTTTGCATATGCGGGATTCAAAAAAAAAACAAACTACAATGAGTCTATAGTACGCAGTTTTATCTTGTATTCACAAAAAATTATTTCACACTTTGAACTCGTGACTTCTAAGTTATACAATACAACGATAGCTTTATTATTAGGCAATGACTTTTATTTTATGTTTTTATTTAATTATATAGTTAAAATTATACGTATGGAACAATGTTAATTCACATTTCTTAAATAAGTAAAAAATAAGATGATTAACTTAAAATATCTATAGTATATTTTTATTTGTCAAAAATAATACATTGCTAATGTTTCTTGAGGTTTTTTTTTTTTTTTTTTTTAACTCTTTCCTTCTCTTCTAACAAAAGATATAGCCACAGGGTTTTAAGTTTTACAACTCCATTAAGGCCACTTTTGGCAACCCAATTTTAAGTTCTCTTTTTATTTTTTTTCTTAAAGCAAAAAAAGTTATGCAACTCTCATTTTTTAACCTTGATTTTTTGCCTTTTAATCTTTTTCCTTTTTAACATAAAATATTTATATATATATTTTTAAAATATTATAAATTTTATTATACACATATATTTTTTTTATAAAAATTATATTTTAAAAATTTACTGGTCAAAATCTACCAAACAAGATTATTATTGAACATAATATTACCTAAAAATAAATTTTAAAAATTGCAACAACCTTTTCTGACTTAGAATCTAGCTTTTAACCTTTTTGTCTTTTGCTTTATTATCTTTTGGCGTAAAATCACTCATATGATTTATCAAATGGACATTTTGATTATTTGACTTAAAATAATTTTTAACAAAAAGTCTAACTTAAAACAAAATTGCCAAACAAGACCTCACTATTCGAACGTTAGAATACAGTACGTAGGAGGCATTTAAGAAGGAATGGTCCAACGTTAGCTCAACATTGATTAAGATGGAATATTAATAATAATTATTAATTCATAGATTAATGCCGGGGAACATGTTTTTAATGTAAACCACTAAACTTGCACACCAATCAAAAACTTCAATAAGGATAGTGCGAATGAAAGGGATTTGGGGTTCCTCCACAGCAGCAAGGTGTGCTGTAAACTTAAAATTGTTTTATTTGATATCTCAAAATTTAATTAGAATTATTTATTTTATTAAATTTATAGAATAAGTAATTTATTTGAAAATATTATGTCAATCGGGAATTATTATCTATCTGATGAGAGTATATTTATTTTAAAAAATTAATTAATTAATATTATTTTAAGAATAAACTGTCAAATAAATTATATGGCTGACAATATTTGATTGACTTGATTTTTAATAAGGAATTATTTATTAAATGAGTTCAACATAATAAAAAATTCCTATTAAATTTTAAAATCTTAAAAAAAAATATTTTAAACTCATAATCTATCCTGCTATGACTTAGTCAGGGAGCCAATCTCTATTGAAAGATAGAAGTCATATAAATTTAGGACAAAATTAACAATTAGGTTAAAAGCTAGAATTTTTCTTGTTTTTTTTAAGTTAATAAGTTAAATTGAATTTAAAGTATATTATTTAATAAATTAATTTTAAGCAATTTTTTTATTTAAAATTGGTTGATTGGATAAAAAATATTTTTTTTATTTTTTATTCAAATTGAACATTATTTTTTTAATATGAATGATTATAACAATTATATATAATTAGTATTGATAATAAATAAATTATCAATGATAAATATTATTTATCTATTAAAATAAAGTAAGAGTCTAATTTATAAATAAAATGCCCTTAAAATATGCCATTACGAAGTGCTAAATTGACCGAGTAAAAGGGTTCTTGAATATCCATA
>JAOTRH010455891.1:0-29557 GCA_034768845.1 Heliamphora exappendiculata | reverse complement strand
ACGCTTCCGTTTATTAGGTTTTGGCTTTTTTGTCTTTTTTGTTTATTAACAAAATATACTTATACATATATATATATATATATATATATATATATATATATATTAAAATATCATAATTTTTTGCACATTTATTTTTTTGTAAAATAATATTTTTAAAAATTAATCATCGAAATATATCAAATAAGATATATATTAAATATGGAATTATTTAAAAATAAAAAATATTATCACAAATTTTTTGACGTAAAATCTTTCAACTTATTATTGTCTTATTTCCTTCAAATAAATATTTTTTATTTTTATTTTTTTGACTTAAGATAATTGCATAAAAGTGGCATAAACTATCCATTGAAAGCACATCTTTGGACTAAAGAGAAAATAGAAAGGAGCGGCCGGCAATGGAGAATCAATTAAAACGTCAAAATCCACCATTGACATCAGATTCTTTTACGCCCGTTTGGAATAATATTAGTTTATTTATTTCTATTTTTATTAAATTTTTTATTTATAAATTTATTTTTTCCTAACTCGTCTTTAATAAAAAAAAAAAAAGAAAATATTACGAAAGAAATTCTATTTTAAAAGTACGTTAAAAGTAAAATTCAAACAAAATAATTTATTTTGAAAATATAATCCATTTTTTTTACTCTTTTACTTACTTTTCTCATGACGAATAAAAAGACATTTAAACTAAAAAAAAAAAAAAACAAAGGTTATGAAAGATAAAAATAAATAAGTTAGGCCGGCCTATTGGAGATAATTGCTTAGTTTCATATTTTATTTTAGTAATATTTTATCTCTTGATTAAATTATTATTCTTTTTTTAATTTCTATAATTGAGACAATTCAAAAAAATAACAAAGTTTAATCAAAATATAAAAAAAAATATTAGAAAAAATAAAAATAAGCTAAATTAAATGTTGATTTATTTCGTCTTTAGTAAATTTTTTATTATTTTTTTAAACTTTTCTTACGTTGTAGAAAAGTAAAAAATGTTAATTAAAATATAAAAAAAAATAAAAACAAAAATAAGCAAAATTATCACAATCTTTCCCAAATAGGGCCTCAACTTAAAGTCTAAATATTATTTTTACTTTAAATCAAATAAAAAAAATATTAACTGGGTTAAAAGGTAACTTCAAAGCACTATGCAGAGGGGAAAAAAATATAAATTGACAGTTAATTTATTTGTGATTTTAAGAAATAAGGATAAAAACTCGATTTTAAGCAGGAAAATGTAGCCTACGTTTAGAATATCTATCTTATATGATTTTCTTTTCCTCATTTTTAGTAATTTTTTGTTATTTTAGCCTAAGCATTCATATTGTGTAAGGAATAATTTTAACAAATCAAACTAAATTTTTTGTTTTTAATAATTTTTTTTTAACTTTAATTAAAATAATTATACTTTTTAGGTTTATTTTATGACGGAAAACTGAATAAGTAAAAAAATTTAAACCAAAAATAAAAACAATCCAAGAAAATGAGAAAAAAATCACTAACAAAAGTTTTAAAATATCTTATCCAAAACACATCCTCATTCGTACCTATATATTATTGTTGTGGTCCTCCCTTTATCTCAACCACTCATTCATCTTAAAGGCTCCTCCATTGATATTGATAATGCCCTATTTGGCTGGATTTTACTTATTTATTAATTAATTTATTTATTTATTAATAAATTAATTAAATTTTATTTAAGCATATTAGTTGAAGTGGTACTTGATTTATTTACTTATCTGATTATAAGTCAGCTACTCAAACGAGTTTATTTATTTATTTGTTTATAAGTCAACTTATTTGACATATAAGTCAATTTATTTGTTTATTTAACTACCCAAATGAGTTTATTTGCTTATTTTTTTATTTTTGACTTATTTAGTTATTCAAATGACGTAACTTAATTTTTACCTTTTAAGCTCATAAGCAAATAAGCAAAATCACCCAAGCAGGGCCAATAGTTAAGCCAGGATTGTCAACTTGGATTTTTTAGTTTTTTAGTTAAAAATATAAAAAAATAATTTTTTCTGTTTAGTAAAAAAATAAAAAAGTTTAAAAATTAAAAAATCAAATTAAAATATAAATTCTTACCATTTTTAAAATATAATAATACCTCTTATTTATAATTTATTTAATACCACTACCAACTATATATAATTGTTAATATCAAATATATTAAAAGGTAAATTTGTTAATTTTGAACAAAAAAAATAAAAAATTAGTTTTTTATTAAAACAATTAACTTAAAAAATAGTAACTTAAAATTTAAATTACTAAATAATTTACTTTAAATTTAATTTAATTTTTTAACTAAAAATACGAAAAAAAAAAAAAACTAATTATAGTCTAATTGCCAATGTCTTCCCAAACGCGGGGTTTTATCGCCAGCGGTTCCCTTTTGTGCAAGCAAGGGATTGATTATCTTTTCTAAAAATTATATATTTATTTATTTTAATAAATTGAGAATAGTTAAATATATTTTAAAATTCTCATATTTTGTGAATCTTATGTAATTTAGGTTTTTCTTGTTCTAATATAAAATATTTTACTTAATTTTTATCATTCAATTTAATAAAAATAATATAAAATATTTTATATTAAAAAATTAAAATTAATTTACATAGAAAAGTGAATAAGTTATTTTTTGTGTTAGTAGATAGAGTGATAATAGTGGTGGTAGGAGTAATATAGCAGTGATGGTGACGGTGGCAATAGTTGTGATGAGAGTAATGTAAGTATTGTTGAAAGTTGCAGCGATGGGGTGATAGGAGTGGCAATAGCGACGACAATAATGGGCCAACTATGGTGGAGTTGGAGGTGGTAGTGGCGACGATGGAACAACTGTGGTCATGGTGGTGATAATAGCATCGACAATAATAACGGTGACAACAATGGTGGGAATGATGTTAGTAGTAATACTAGTAGTAATAGAGACGATAATACCGACAAAAGTAGTTTTGGTTGGATGGCGGATGCAGTGATTTTAATTATGATAGTGGTGAGATATATTTTATGGTGGAGTGATCGGTGGTGATAGTGGGTGCTAACAGTAATAGTGGTGGAGATAATAGTAGCAGCTATGGATTGTACTAAAGTAATAGTATATTTTAATTTAAAAAATTTTAAATTTTTTAAAGTACCAACTAAATATCAAAAAATAAAAAGAAAAAATATTATTTTTATGAAACTATTTAAAAATAAAATATTTTATTGAAATAAATATTTTTTAAAAATTTATTAAAAATTTAAAAAATATATACAAAACTAAATTAAATAAAAATTTAATTTTATTATTTATATTCTGGTGACAAACATTGACTAAGACTCCACTTTTGTGAGGTTATCTAGATATGTCCTCTTCCAATGCTCAAGAAAATGGCGCCACGCTTCATTAAGAGTTTGTTTGTCAACTTGTTTTAAACTAGTTTTTTTTAGTTCTAAGTCACTTTTAAATTAAAAAATTTAAAAGTTTTTTTAGTTGGTCTTTTAAGTTAAAATTTTAAAGTGGCTTTAAATTTAAAAACAAAGTTTTTTTTTGTTTAAAGTTATTATAATTTTTTAAAATTTATTTTTAAATAATTTTATATTCAATATAAATCTTGTTTTATAGATTGTGACGAGTAAATTTTAAAAATATAATTTTTATAAAAATTAAATATATATAATAAAAATTTTAATATTTTTAAAAACTATAAAAAAGTATGTAAAAAAAACTAAAAATTTTTGAGTTAGAAAATAAACTTTTTTTTACTTTTTAAAATTTTAAGTACGATGGCAAAAAAACAACTTTAAGTTGGCTGGCAAGGGTTAAATAATATTACTCCTGTTTGAATGGTTGGTTTATTAATTTATTTGTTTATTATTAAATAAGTCAAAATATAAATAAATAAAATTATTTGAGTGATTATTGATTTATTTATTTATTTGGCTTATAACTCATTTTATTTGACTTATTTTGACTTATTTGCTCACCTAAACTAAGTTTATTTAACTTATTTGCTTTTTTTTTATTTTTGATTTGTTTAATTATCCACGTGATTTATTTTTTAAGTTATAAACCAAATAAGTCATAAGCTAAATTATCCAAACGGGCCATTATTTTGTGATTTGAATTCGTTTGTCAAGTGGGCACGTGATTTGGAGTCTTAGCTATTGCAACACGTCGCGAGAATATGGGTCTGCTTACCGATAATTGCTTATTTATTTATTTATTTATAATTAATTTTTTTTATTATTTATTTAAATTATTATATTTTTTTGACTCAATCTTTTAATACGAGTCAAAAAAATAATTTTATTGGCCAAAATATAAAAAAAATTCAAAAAAATTTAAAATAAGTTAAAATAAATCAGTAAGTTAAATTTTATATTATTTATTTTTTTCTTTAATAAACTTTTTTGTGACCTTTTAATCAAATTTTTTTTTTACTTTTCATGTGCATCTCATCAAGAAGATTAAAAAAAAAACTTTTAATTAAAATATAAAAAAATCATAAAAAAATGAAAAATAAGCAAAAGTTACAGAATTTTACCCAAGCTGGGCATATAAATAATAAGTTAAAGGTTTAAGTGTGCGTTTGTTTAATTTTAATACACGTTTTTTATGATTTTTTCATTAGTTTAAATAAATATATTTTAAAAATCTTACGCGTCATGAGAAATAAAAAAATTAAAAAAATCAGATATGATAAAAAAAAATACACCTAGCAACTAGCTTAGAATTTAGCTTTTAATTAATTTTTTTTTGCGTGTTTTTAGCTAAAAATTTAAATTAAATCCAAGGAAGTTTTTGATAAATTATCTTCAAAGAGATTTTTTTAAGTTAGTTAATTGGGTAAGAAACTATTATTTTTTTATTTTTTTATTCAAATTAGACAATATTATTCTTTTCTATAATTGATAATAATAATTATGCAGTGGCAGTGGCCGTGGTAGTAGATAAATCATTATATAGATGTATTATTATTTTTTAAAATATGTGTGAATTTAAATAGATTATTCTTAGGACTCGATTGGCAACTAGTTTAAAAATTAATTTAAAATTTTTTTTTGTGTGTTTTTAATCAAAAAGCTAAATTGAGTTCAAAATAGGTTGTTTAGTAATTTAGAATTTAAGCTAGTTTTTCTTAAAGTTAATTTTTTGGGTAAAAAATTATTTTTTTAACTTTTTGTTCAAAATAGCCAATTTTATCCTTGTATATATTTAATAGTAACAATTATATGTAGTTAGTAGTGGTAGTAAATAAGTTATGAATAAGGAGTATTATTGTATTTTAAAAGTGATAAAAATTTAATTAGAATAATTTAGAAATTTGTGTTTTGATTTGATTTTTTTTAATTTTTAGCTTATCTACCAAACGAATAACTTTAAAAAACTAAAAAACTAAAATTGCCAATCAAATCCTTTAAATTTTTGTTTTTATAAATTTTATTTTATGCTTTCACCGAGCCATAACCTTTTATACTTTTAGTCAAAAAGTAAATTAATAAAAAAGCTTATATTACCAATCTGGCCCTTTTTGTGTAACTTTTGTAGTGCTTTTTTTTGCAACTCTAAGTTTATATGGACATACTTTTTGGATAAAAATCGAAAAAATAAAAAAATTTGTACTGAAAAGTCAAAAAAATAACTCCAAAAACAAAACTTAAGAGCTTTTCTGGACCAAACCCATTATAACTCATCATTTAGTAACCCAATTTAAAGTTTAGTTTGTTTTTATTTATTTACTTTAAATTAAATAAGTAAACTACTTTTTGAATTAAAAATTAATGTTAAATCAGAAAGTGAAAAAAAAAAACTGTTCGATTGTTAACTTTGAAAAACAATTTAAGCAATTCATTGCTAGCCAGTTGTATAAAACAAACAATAAATTATATGAGATATGAATAAGTTTTTTAAACAAAAAATATAATTTAAAAATTGACTTTTAAAAAAATTAGTCGTTTGGAATAATTATTTATTTATTTATTTTATTTGACTTATTTTTAGTTTCAGTGAATTTTTCTCACAATTTAGTCAAATTTTCATATTGAGACAAGTTGAAAAAATAATTCTTTATATCAAAATATAAAAAAAATTTAGAAAAAATAAAAATAAACGAATAAGTTAAAGTTTATGTTGCTTATTTTTATCTTTAGTAAAAAAATTTATATATTGATAAAAAAAATTTATTTTTTCAATTCGTCTCATTGAGATAACTCAAAAAAATAAAAAAATTAACTTAAAAATAAAAAATATAAGAAAAACAAAAACTAAATAAAATAATTGAAATTTAGCCCAATAAGGGCCAAAGAGATGCAGCCTTTTAGAGCGGCAAGGACGGATATTAATTCTAATAAATTAATTAAGGTAAATGCTAACAGGTGCCTGAGCACAAGTTTAGGATATAAATTTAGGGTTCTTTAAATATTTTAATTATATTTTTTTAACTCATTTTAACATTTGTTAATAATGATTTGTAAATACTTATAAAGACAACTAATAAATTTAAATATAATTTAAAAAATAGTAGTAAAAAATAATAATTGTGAGTATTTATAAATACAACTAATAGATTTAGATATAATTTAGAAAATAGCAATGAAAAGTAATAATTTGTAATTACTCATAAATATAACTAATAAATTTAAATATATTTATTATATCTAAACTTGTGGCATAAGGGCACATGTTAGTGGGACCAATAAATTAATAAATCACTTTCAAAAGGCAGGAAATTATGGTTGCGGCTGTCCACCCAATAAATCAGGTCAATAAAATACAAGTTAATTTATTAATTATGGTTGATACATTTAAGAAAAGTCCCAAAATCCAAGTTTGACTTTGTAGTTTTATCGATTCATTTCATGGAAATTATCAAATTCTGAGTGCTAATTCATTTAATGCCCGTGTTTGGCTTTACTTAAAATTGATTTTTTGATAAAAAGTTAATTTTTAAACTGCACCATTTAACATATTTAAAAAGGTATTAATTTCTTTTTTACATTCTTATTTTAAAAAATAGTTTATACACATATCAAACCCTAAAATCTTCTTAGATCAAAATAATTGTAATAACTTAATTAAAAAGCAAAATCTTCGTACAAAAGCAAAAAAAATGTGCTAATGTATCTCAAGTACTGTAATTTAAAAGTAAAAAATAAATATATTTTAAGTATTTTAATAAAAATAAAAAAAATTACTATAAAAAATTATTTTAAATAATTTAACATTTTTTCTTGACTTTTTTAAAGACCCTATTTGAGCTCTTTTTAAAGCTGATTTTTTTTTTTGTAAAAAATAGTCAGTTTTTAAGCTGTATTATTTGGTCTCTCTAAAGAGCCACCAACACTTTTTTTACTATTTTTTTTTCAAAAAAAAAGAACCTTATATACATCGCAAACATACTAATTTTTTTAGAATAAAATTATTATAATAATCTCAATTAAAAAACTCAACTATTCTCACAAAAATAAAAAATAAAAACATAAGGACATTTTAGATATTTAATAAATAGAAAAAAAAACTAAAAAGGCTACTACAAAAAACTATTTTAAACATTTTTATTTTTTATTTTTTTATTTTTATAAATCTCTTAAAAATTAAATTTTTTACACATTTCAAATAGTGCTAATGGTTTTTATCATTTAAGCGTGCAGATAGAGTACACTTCTTTTCCGAATAAATTGACATTTAAAAAAACTTAGTAACCACACTTGTTCTAAATTTTCATAGTTTATCGGTTCAGGAATTGAATTTGGGATCTTTAGGCTATATTTGTATTCAGAGATTAAAACTTTGGAATGAATTATTAAGTTAAAATAAGTTTAATTTTTGGATAAATTACACTTAGATCATTTACATTCTTATTATATATCACTGTCTATTCTTTTATTCTTAAAAATCACACTGCACCTCTTACTTTTTTAAAATTAATAACACTTTATTTGTTAGTCAACAGTTAGTTGACTTAACAGAACAGTGTGAAATCAGCTAAAATTTAACAAAAAATTTTAATTTTATCCTTCATCTTCCCTGCCTCTTCTATTTTCTCACTCACTCACACCAAAACTTCAGTCCAGGCGTCCCTACCAGAGGTAGCGCCGCCGGTTTCACCATCATCCAAACCCTCACCACCACCGCAGCACCACCGCACAAAAACCCTACACCACCACTGCCACCCCGTTCGATTGAACACTGCCACGGCACCGCACCGCCGCACTACTGTACGACCCGCATATACATACACACACATACATACATACATACATGAAGAGCTGTTGATTTCTGTTGCAAAACCACCACCGCAAACACACACACACACACTCTGCTTACACATATATATACACGTATACATACACAATAAAATTTGAGAAACTAAGCTCATAATGAAGCTCAAATCAGGGAAAAGAGCGAGTGAGGGATTTGGGTGTCTCGAATTCTAACCCTAACCCCAAACCCTCACCACCATCGCGCCGCACCACTGCACGACCACCGCAAACACACACACACACACACATATATATACACATATACATACACAATGAAATTTGAGAAACTGAGCTCATAATGAAGCTCAAATCAGAGAAAAGGGCGAGTAAGGGATTTGGGTGTCTCGGATTCTAACCCTAACCCCAAACCCTCACCACCACCGCGCCGCACCACCGCAAAACACCCCTCACCCCCTTCTGTGCTCGTGCGTTTGGCGGCACCATCGACGACGGCGCTGATTTCTATTTGGGAGTTGTCGCAGTTTGTGACGAGCTTATTGTGTGTTTGTGTTTGTGTGTGTGTGGATTTAGAATCACCACCCCTCACCCCAAACCCTCACCACCACTGCGTCGCACTATATCTGTCTCTCTATTTCTATTTCGAGCTCAGAGACGGGGATTGAGAAGAAGATGAGAAAAAAGTGTATGTATATGTGTATGCGAAGCATTAGCGATGATCAGAAGGGGTTGGGGTCGCCGGTGGGGCGGTGGGGCTTGGGGTCGCTAGGATTTGGGGTTGCCGGTAGGTCGGTGGGGGTTGCGGTCGTTGGTGGGATGTGGGGTTGCCGGTGGGTCGGTGGGGATTAGGGTTGCCGGTAGCGAGGGACTGGAGAGAAGAGGTTGGGTGGCAGCGTAAATTTTATTAAGGGTACTCTGGTCTTTTTTATCTTGGCATTAATGGCGTTATGCGTTAGGGGGTAGTATGATTTTTAAGAATAAAAGGGTAGACAGTGATAAATAATAGAAATGTAGGGGATTTAAGTGTAATTTATTCTTATTTTTTTTATATTTGCATTAATGGAACAAAAATCAAATTATTAATTTTTTCTAGTTTTCTTTTCTTTATTTGAGCAACAAATTAACGAAAAGAGAGAAGCCATATAGTTAGTGAAAAAGTAGATGGTGGAAAATTATTTATTCCTCATTATTTTATCCTTCAAAACCAACTATACCTTTAGGCTTTGTATGCTCTGACGTATTATGGGAGGATGGATTAAATTAGGAGACAAAGTTGGTCCATTAAATTTTTTTTGTCCTCTTAATATTGTGAGTTCTACATTTGTATTGTAAAATTTAAATTAACAGTTCGATGAACGAGAAATTGCTAATCTCATTCATGGGATTAGTAATACCAAACTTCCTTGGTATTATTAGTACTAAATTCTGAATTATCTTTTTTTTATATCTAACGATTAGAAATAACTCTACAATTCTTATTATATTTTTTCTACTTTAACTAAATATGAACCAAATTTCTCATTGTGTACATAATTTCATCCATAGTTCATTAGTATACAAAAAAAAAATATGTAGGACGCTAGTATTACTAATTCTTTATATCTTTTTCATGCCTATCCAAAATAACAAACAAGTCTTTAGTCTTAAAACTAGCATAAATCCGTGCATAGCACATGATTTTAATTAAAATAATAATAAAATATTGTTTTAAAACTTCTTTTATTGAAATATTTAAATAAGAAAAAATAGTTTTTAATAGACCTTACAAAATTGTTACATGTTATTTTTTTACCTATAAAACTCTTAGAAAAATATTGATGCATATAATAATTTTGTCATAAGAATTGTTATATTATGAGGGCACTTGTTATTGCTAAAATTAGTAGTTTATATATTGTAACTTATAGTAGAAATTATAAATATTTAGTAAAAAAAATAATTTGTAACTAAAATAAAAGAAAAAATAATTATAACTTATAGTTAAAATTAATAATAAAAAATAAAAAACTACTAATAGTATAATTTATCCAAACACAACGTATAACCTAGTCAAAATGTTATACAATATATATAGTTTTTTTTTCAATTTTTAAACTAAATTTTAATCTATTAGAACTAACCTCAAACATTCTAGACAAATGAGAAATGACACTTAACATTAATTCTCAAATACATAGGTACAAGAAAATTTTTAGGTATAACTACCCCAGCCAAATGAAAAATTATAAAATATATTATAGGTTATTATCTACATAATATTTTTAATAAATAAAAATATGTAATACACACCGATAAGTGAGTCCTCCTTATTTTTACTTACCCAATAAAAATAGTCAAAGTTACCCAACAATCTGCCACCTCTGATCTTACCTAAAATTCTGGACTTGGCCTTATTTGACTAGTTTTTCAAGTAGTTTTTATTTTATTCCTTTTGTCAAAAAAAAATAATAAATATTTTTTCTCTTTTTATAAGATTTTAGTTAAACCCCCCTAAAAAAAAAATAAAGAAATCATTGCCAGATTGAGGTCCACGCCTATGTTTGGTATAATTTATTTTATACCACATCTATCGTGTTTAGTGAAGAAAATAATATGAACTCGGGAGCTTTTTTGTTCTCCACTTAAGCTGCACAAGAAAGACCCAAAGCCATATTTTTTTGAATTTTCTAGTGTTCAAAGTATAAACTTTGTTGATTAAAAACTTTGTTCTCCACTTCGAGCAGTCTGTTCACTGCTCTACCAGTGAAGCCTGAATTTCAATACATATTTTGTGCAAACTGTTGAACGAGAAGCTCTTTTAACTGCTCGATTAGCCACTCCAGCAATCCAATACAAGTTACAATATTTTGTTCTTTTTTTAGCTCTCTTTCTTGCACTATTTAATACCCTGCAACTATTATACCAAACTCACAAGAATAAGTATTAAATTATTAACGAATAATAAGAAGATCAATTGGTTTGTCACAAATTTGCCAAAATAAACAAACAACAAAATTTCAATAAAATCTCCTAACAATCATAAATGAATAGAAATTTTTTTAAAAAAAACTAGACCAAAAAATTTAAAGAGTCTAAAAAAGTGCTACAAAAGCTTTAAAAAAAAATTTGTTCCAAACAAAGAATAAGCGTCGTGTAGAATCAGGGGGGCAGAGCGGCGTTCAAATGTCCAAGTCCACCTTGGATGATTCTTTCTTAATTCTCAACCCATTGGATTTGAATTTTTTCATTTTTGTATTTTTTATTTTTTGGGTGGAAGAATTCCGATTCCTTCTTCAACAAGTCACTTTGGATCAACCTTTTGTTTTCAAAAGTCGTTTTGCGCTGCCGTGGCATTGTCTTATTATCTTATTCTAGCTTTTCAATAAGTTATGTTTGGAGGTTGCATTTCTATTCCTCTTTAAACTTAATTACGATTATTTCTTAAAAAAATAAAAATATTTCTTTCGCCCAATTTTGACCCTGCATGATCCGTTCGTTATTTGTGAATATTTGTCATCCTCGATTATTAGTGGAATGGAGAACATTCGTTAATTATGATTATATAAATTAAATAACTTTTTATTTATAAATACATAAATAAAGCTTAGTTTTTCAAAAATATAATAAAAATAAAATATAAAAACATCATATTTATCTCTTATTTTCATGTCAATTTTTTTTATACTTCATCATTTTAGTTTTAATTTTTCATCAATTATTGTTTTTTCTTTTATCATATTATCAATAATTTTTATTAATATCATTACGTTTATGCATGATTTATTAAATATTCTAATATGTCCCGTCATCGTCACTTTTTCAATCTTTATCGCTCGATAAAATTGGGAATGAGAACAAAAAATTATGAACTTTAATTTCTCTGTTTCACTCTATTGTCATTTTTTAAAATTTCTTGCATAGGTTATGTTAACTACCATCTACTAGGCGGTGAATAGAAAGAGAATAAAGATAACAAAATTTTAATATTATTACATTTTTAAAGATAGAATTTATCACTTTCACAAATATAAATATATATTGTACATATATTTATCACTTTTTTACTCACTTTCATTTGTCTAGTAGATGGTGATTAGTATTTTTCGTCTTGTATGATGTTTTTTTAACATATAGCGCATGTTTGATTAATTGGATTAAACATTAGATTGAATTATATATCCTATGAGATTATATTTTTTTATTTGAATTCAACAAATAATGATAGAATTGTCCAGCAATTGAATTATTAATCTTACAAAATATGGGATATGTAGTGTTTAAGAGGATATGGTATTACTAATTCATTTATTATTAATTTTATAAGACCACTTATTAAGTATAATTATATATATTTTATTATTAATCCGATCAATTAAATATGTTCATAGAATTTGTGGAAGTGTTACCAATATTACCAATTTATTGTTTTTTTTTTTCTTATCACAGTAATTTTTGTGCCGATATTCTGCCCGTAAACATAGGCTTTTAATCCAACCACATATATGTGGGAATTCAAAATCAGTTTTTCTTTTTTCTTTTTTAAATTTTGAAGTCAAATTGTCTTCAAATTAAAATTTGCAAAACACAAGTTCGATCCGTAACTTTTTCACCAAAACAAGTTTTCCACGTTTCTGAAAAAACCAAAAACAAAAAATACCAAACATGGTCTAATACCTCGTTTGTAAATTGGCTTTAAGTCAGTTTTAAGTCATATCTTTTGCATTTTTACTTAAAGCTAAAAAAGCCAAAAAATTTTTAAAAGCTTTTAGTATTTTTGTTTGTTATATATATTTTTATATTTTTTTAAAATATCATAATTTTTATTATACAAATTTATTTTTCAAAAAAATTATAATTTTAAAATGAATTTGTCAAATTCTATCAAACAAAATCTATATTGAATATAAAATTATTTCAAAATAAATTTAAAAAATTTATTATAACTTTAAGCAAAATTTTTTATTTTTTTGATTTAAAATCACTTTAAGTCTTTGCCTTAAAGTCACTTTATACTTTTTTCAAATAAACTTTTATCTTTTGGAGCTTAAAATGACTTTAGACAAAAAATCTAACTTAAAATTAAATTACCAAATGAGGCCTAAATCTCCATGAACCAAGCAATTCGAAGGGCATCTCTTTCTTTGTTTGAAAAAACAAAGATGAAGAATTTTATTTAAACATATCTTGGCTTCCAACTCACAGACATCGACATTTCGATCGATCAACCAAATAATTCTGAAGGGAAGGTAAATCAAATCACAACTACGGGAGAGTAAATCCCTCCAAACAAACAAATCCTCAAGGGTCTTTTAGCTGTCATTCCTGCATGTCCCATCCTGACAAAGATGGGACAACACTTAAGTGATTTTTTTCTCTCTTGTTCTTTTTCTCTCTCTCCCCCTCTACATAAACCCCATCCCTCGGTAGAGGAAAGGGGCCTGCATTTTTGGAACTCAAGTATTATTTCTCTCAATCTGTGGATTAACTTGAGCGTCAGAGGCCCTCCCTCCGGCCACCGGCCGGGGGTTTGTTTTGTAGGATCTCGACGACTGGAGCGCTCGAAGGCCGGCGGACTTCTTCTTCGTTGGACCTCGCCGACTCAACCTACCAAAATAAATCTAATTTACGGGATGCCCCGTACATTTGGCGTCGTCTGTGGAATTCAACAGAGTTCAACGAGAAAGCAAGCTTTGTGCCCGAAGGTTGAGCCAAGCTCCTTTTGGTCCTTGATTCAACCGAAGACCTCTCACGATGCTTCAGGTTTGATAAAAGGAAAAACTAAGTCTCGGACTCCCTCCCTCTCTCTCTCTCTCTCTTTCTTTCTCTCTAAAAGGAGGGGCAGTTGAGAGTTTGAGGTTCTCTCTCTTTGTTTTTGCTTTGAGGATTGGGGTTGAGCTCTTCCAAATCAGAGAGCGACGAGGAGGGAAGGGCAGCTTGGCAAAAATGAATTAGTGGGGCTTTCTCTCTCTATATAGCATGTTTGAATTTTTGCATCGCAACGGAAGCTCGCCAAAGCCCACTGCTCGGCGTTAATTTCATCTAGGCACTTCGACATCCTCCCCTCAGCTCAGCTTGGAAGCTCGGCCACCGTTTCAACTCACCATCTCGGCCCAGTACCTCGGCACCTCAGCACGGCGATCGATTCTGGGCAGCTATCACCGAAGGAGAGGTCCCGCCTAATCAAGATTAGTTGGGTTTTAGCTTGGCAATCCAGACCAGTGTACCCTCTTTCGGTACTTCGGCGGTTGGAAGGAGCTCAGCCACAATCTCGTTCGGCCACAGCTTTGTAACAGAAGCCCACAGCTTTATTCTGAAGCCTTTAACCCACAGCTTGTAGTGTAAAGAAAATAAAAAAAAAACAAAAAAGAAAAGGAGAGAAAAAAGAGAGCGAACCAGACCATGTAGAGGCTCAGCAAGTCCTTCTATGACCAAAAAAACAAATTTCCACACCTCCGCGTGCTCATCTCTCAAGTTCTCCATCTCGGATGCCTGTTCGATGCTTGGATCTCACGCCAGGTTATATCTCATCAGTTCGGCATCATCGTTGCTCGTCCTCTCAGCTCGCCTCTCATCTCAGCATCTCGCCTCTCATCTCAGCACCTCGCCTCTCGTTTCGGCATCTCGAATCACCGCGGCTCTCTCCTATCTCTGTATTCTGTCCACCAGTATAGGAGATGCGAGAGGTGAAAGGGACAAGGCAAGACATGACTTCATGAATGAGGTGGCCTTCAGAGACCTCTGCGGCTTTTGTTTTTGCAAGCTTTCGGCACTGCACAGAATACCGGCGCTCTGTCGAAAGCTATCTCTGTATTCTGTGCAGTGCCGAACTGTTCCACAAAGCGCCGGTATTTTAGTTCGGCACTTTGGTTCGTCAAATGCATATCAACTCGGCGCTTCGTGGAACAGTTCGGCACTGCACATCTCAGCTTGGCATTGATCATCACAGGCCAAAGGCTGGAGATACATGCGGCTTTGACATGCAGCTCGGCTATCTTGCTCGATAGCTCAGCAATACCGAGCTTGGCGGCACATGGCATTTCTGTTCGACTTTGACATGCAGCTCGGCTATCCAGCTCGATAGCTCAGCAATACCCAGCTCGGTGGCACATGGCGTTTCTGTTCGGCTTTGACATGTAGCTCGGCTATCTTGCTCGATAGCTCAGCAATACCCAGCTCGGCGACACATGGCATTTATGTTCGACTTTGGCATGCGCTGCATCTCAGCTCAAGATGTATCCTTCCCTTTTGTGTGGTAATGGATGTATTTTCCTTCATTTCTGGGTCTTCTCAACCCTTGTTGTTTCTTTGGTTTTGGTGTTTGGAAACTACTTGTGCATATACGTTACCTGGTTCAACCAGCACTTCAATGAGCTACCTCACATTCGTTTGTATTGTAGCTCGGCACCTCGGCGGCCACAATGATATTGTTAGCGTTTTGTCACCTCGGGTCAGAGGCTTCGTCACAGCCCTTTTCTTATCGTCCTAAGCCGTTTGGCCGCTATGTTTCTGTATGGAATTATATCTGGTTTCGTGGAGTAAAGGAAAATTGTTTGGAGGATTCAGTGCAACTCACAACCATTCTCGGTACCGCCTACACCTGTTCTCTCCACAGATGGACTTTCTCATCATATCGGTACAAATGATCAGAACTTATCTACAGTATCTTCTAAGTATCTTTGAATAGCAGCAAGTCTGGGTTTTTCTTCTCTACATTGTCTTTTAATGTTCGGCTTCTCGGCCTAGTTCGGTATCTCGGCCCCTCGCCCAGGTACTCGTGCAATGGTGGGAAAGCATCTCGGCACATTGCTTTTCTGCTCGGCCTTGGGTCAGATCGGCTATGCGACAGTTCGACTGAGGATAGAATACCCTCTCAGGAGCTGTCTAGCTCTCGGAGTTTCTAACAACCCCTCATTGAAGGAGTCCAATTCGGCCGAGGATCGAATATCCTCTCAAGTACTGTCTAGCTCTCAGGGTTTCTAATAACCCCTCGCGGAAGGAGGCCTCATCGGCCTGAGGATAGAACATCCTCTTAAGAGGTGTCTAGCTCTCAGGGTTTCTAACAATCCCTCATTGAAGGAGGCCAGTTCAGTCGAGGATCGAATATCTTCTCAAGGGATGTCCAGCTCTCAGGATTTCTAACAACCCCTCGCGGAAGGAGGCCCCATCGGCCTGAGGATAGAACATCATCTCAAGAGCTGTCTAACTCTCAGGGTTTCTAACAACCCCTCATTGAAGGAGGCCAGTTCGACCGAGGATTGAATATCCTCTCAAGGGCTGTCCAGCTATCAAGGTTTCTAACAACCCCTCGCGAAAGGAGGCCCCATCGGCCTGAGGATAGAACATCCTCTCAAGAGCAGTCTAGCTCTCAGGGTTTCTAACAACCCCTCATTGAAGGAGGGCAGTTCGGCCGAGGATCGAATATCCTCTCAAGGACTGTCCAGCTCTCAGGGTTTCTAACAACCCCTCGTAGAAGGAGGCCTCATCGGCCTAAGGTTAGACCAGCCCATCACAAGTCATGACCCAGTCACGCACTCAACGCGATATAATTGCATATTCTTCGCGACAAAGGATTGAGGCAAGTGTAGCTTCCACATCCTCTTGAAAAGACAAATGTAAAAGCTGGGGCTATTGTGGAGGAGTAAATCCCTCAAGAAAAACAAATCCTCAAGGGTCTTTTAGCCGTCATCCCCACCTGTCCCATCCTGACAAGGATGGGACAACACTTAAGTGATTTTTTTCTTTCTTATTCTCTCTCTCTCTCCCCCTCTACATAAACCCCATCCCTTGGCAGAGGAAAGGGGCTGCATTTTTGGAACTCAAGTATTATTTCTCTCAATCTGTGGACTAACTTGGGCGTCAGAGGCCCTCCATCCGGCCACCGACCGGGGGTTTGTTTCGTAGGATTCCGACGACCGGAGCGCTCGAAAGCCGGCGGACTTCTTTCTCGTTGAACCTCACCGACTCAAATCACCAAAATAAATCTAATTTACGGGACGCCCTCGTACAACAACTATATTTATACAATTTAAACTATTTAAGGTATCGTTTGGAATAGTTTTTTTAAAATTTTTTTTTTTTTCATTTTTAGTAAAAAAATTAAGTTAGTTTAAATGATGACACTTTTTTTGATTTTTCTCGTTACGAGAAACTAAAAAATTATAAAAAAATTGGCTAGTTTTTTTATAAAAAAATGCTTATATAAGATGAAAAAGCTTGCTACTTTAAAGCGGCTTTTTTAGTCTTATATAATTTTTTTAAAATTTTGTCAAAATAGTTATATTTTTAAATTTATTTTATAATAATAAATCAAAAAAGTAAAAATTTTAAACCAAAAAATAAAAAAAAACATACAAAAAAGACAAAAAAAAAAAACTACAAAAAAGTCAGAAAAAAAGTTATCCCAAAGAGTGCCCAAAGGAGAACACTAATTTAGTATTTTGAAGACTTAAAGCTGTGTAAATTTTTTTTTTACCCAAAATGTAATCAAAAATCTATTTTATCACTCATTTTATTTTAAAATTGGGAAAGCATAATTTAAAAATCACATCATCTCACTATATATTCTGACAACTGATTCGATTTCCTTACAATCTTACATTGTAACCGTTCAATTATTTTTTTTCCATTTTTTTTGCATTTTCTTTCTTTTTCTTTCATTTCAAAAATTTTATAACTTAAATTTTTTATTCTATAACGTGAGCCACGAATCCTAATAAACATAAACTAGATCAAACAAAACCAAACAAAACCAAAAAACTGATTAATAATCTTTTGGCCCCGATTGTCAATTACTTTAAAAATTAGTTTTTTTTTATTTTTTTTACATTTTTAGTCAAAATATTAAATTGAATTTAAAGTAGATTATTTAGTAACTTAGTTTTTAAGCTAATTTTTTTTTAAAAGTTGGTTGTTAGATAAAAAGTTAACTTTTTATTCAAAATGAACAATTTTATTATTTTTATATTTATTAACAATTATATGTAGTTAGTATTTATAGTAAATAAGTTATGAATAAGAGTTATTATTATATTTTAAAAGTGATTGGAATTTAAATATAATATTTTAAAAATTTTTGTTTTGATTTAATTTTTTGATATTTTTAATTTTTTAAACTTTTGACTTTTTTACTAAATGAGTAATCTTAAATTTTTTAGCATTTTTAACTAAAACGCCAAAAACTTAAAAGTTGCCAATCAGGGCCTTTGTCTCCTCAGAAAGTTGGGTATCACGAAATTTCCAGGAAACGCACCTCTAATTTTCCCGCCCATATATCCTCCCTAATATTCCACTTTTGTCATCAACAATCTTATTAGTAAACTTACAAGGCTGAAACATTTGATTACCAAACAGTATTAATTCTTTGTTGCCTCTTTATTCTCCCCTTTCTCCAATCCTTTTCTACCGTTAATGGTTTATGTTATTCCGTTATGGAACAAATAAATTTAGAATAAAGAAAGAATAATCGCTCAGAGTACGTAAAGAATTACATAAGTGAGTTTGACGGATGATTGTTGTGCAATATAACGGGAGAAAGGTGTTATGTAAGAAGGGTTTAGAATGATTACAAACAAATTCACAAAAAATAAATTTTACATAGTTCAATATTTGCCAACATTCACGGGTGACAAAATTCAATATATAGAGAATGAATAATAAATCACTCGACTCTCACAAATTCTCTCTCAAACAACTCACGCACACTAATCTGATACTACATTCATGTTTATAGGGGAGAAAAAGAAACCTAATCTAATCATACTTATGCTAATTGAGTTTAAAATTAATTAAACAATTATAAAATTACATTATTTAGAATTCTTCAAATTTAGTAACCATGATAGACTAGAAATTTATTCAAACTCAAATTGAATTTGAGCCAAAATTCCCAACAGAAGGAGGAGAGAGAGAGTTAAAGGAGAGGGGTGACACGGGAGGGAGAGGGCGGCGACGGTGGCACGCAATGGCCATATAAGGGGTTCAGGAATAAGTAAGAAAGGGGCAGAGAGATGCGGGAAAAGGGTAGGAGAGAGAGATGATGATGGCCAAGGAAGGTGAAATAGGGGTGGCCGTGGTGGTCGAAGCTAGATGATCAAAACTAGGAGCTTTATTATGCATAGGTAAAAACGACACGCACAAAACTAAGATGATCAACGTACAAGTCAGAATAATAACTTAAGTACGTATATTTGTTTTAGATAGGCGCACCCTAGGTTTTAAGAGCATGGGCTTTGCGATCAGACCCAAGTACTCTGACCGTGAGTGTATGGAATGTGAAGAAAACGAATTCTATAAATAGGACAATAAAAATCAAATAAAGAGAGATTTTCTTAATTTGTCCAAACTCTATGTTAGTGAATGTTTAGCTCTCACATAACTCAAGTAATTGATTTATTATCGAACTATTATTTCGATCACTTTGGTTGGGCTACACTAACAGTGTTATCTCATTTTTAAGCCATCATTTTGCTCGACTGCTAACGTTAGACATACCAAAGAGTTCATATTTATAATTCGAATATATCTTACACAATTGTAATATTTTGTTTTTCTATATAAAAAAATTTCTCCTCTTTTTACGCGTTCTTTAAGTCAATAACGCTACAGTGATCAAGTTATATTGTCAAATTAATTTATTAAATGAAATGATACAATTATAAATATTAATACAATGGGTCCTGCATAAATTTTACTTTATTTAATACTTGTAATTGTGTCATATCATTTGATAAATTAATTTGGTAATATAACTTAGTAACATAATATTGTTGTCTTTAAACATGCAAAACACCAAATCACAGAGATATGGAGTCTGCTATATTAACATACGTCACTATCTTAGATTTCGAAGGCTCGATACTCTGAAGTATCATGTGGCAATCCTACGTGGTACTCACACCCAATCTTGTGACGACAAATTTACGGTAGAGACATAATAGACTTTTATTGAGTGATTAGAAAATAATAGGTGATCACATAATATAGTTTGTGTTGAGATTTAATTATCAATCCCCAAATGTAAATGGAAACAACTATTTAAGCACAAAAGCAAAGAAAATAATTGACTTAAATAACTTACATGGTTCGGTCCACACCGACTTATATCCACAAGCAAAACATAAAATTTTTATTATGTCGCACGTGAACCGCTCATTTCTCTCTACCAGACACCAGCTAACATCACAACTATTCTCACATCACCCTAGAACTCCATAAGTGCCCTATTTGTAAGCACCCCATATAAATCTTTAGCCCTAAGCCTATATAGTTATAAAATCTTATATAACTGGGAATTTTTAATAGACTCATAACCCAATTCTAATCCAAATACATATAGATCAAAATAATAATTATACAGGTCATGTAGAATACAAGACATATTTCAACCCAACAATTTTGACAATGGTTTGAATTCTATAAATTACTTCTATGATAATCAGCATTGCAGTCGATTCTACTGTAGTCGTCAAATTACCATACTCAAACAATATTGCACACATCTCTACATAGGGGTGCTTGCACCCCCACCCAGGTCACCCCACAAAACTCACTACTTTGTAAAATAAATTGGCGCTACCTCTACCCTATTGCGCAAAAATTCAGAAAGATCACAACCACTAACCAAATCAAGAGCAAAAAAGACTCGTTTTTGTCGAGGTGTATAACTTTTTGGCATGTCACTCATATCAGTTTCTTTGCAAGGAGCTTTCTTGTTAACATCCAAAAACCACTATTGTTGTGTCTTGTCGGCATTTTATACACTATCTGATATGCTCATCGGCACATTTGTACAATCTCATTGCTTTAGTGTACCTCTACGAGTACTACGTGTGCTTCTTTGCAAAATTTGTTCACCCTTAAATTTTGTTTGTGTATGTTGCATACTTATACTACCCATCTGATGTTTGGAAGTACGTTCATCTCTCTACGAGCCTGTATAAGTTGTCAATCATCTGTCCCTATAACATATCCATGTTTTCCATAGAAATCCAAAGAACTCCACCTCCCAACAAGAACTTGTAGCCTCTTGAAGCTAGCATTCATAGAGAAATCAAATTATTCCTTAAATTCGACACATGTCTAACCTCGATCAAGATCAAAATAATCCCATTGAACACGCAAAATCACAGTGCCCTTATACTAATAACTTTTCTTACTGCATTGTTAGTCATCTTAATAATATCCTTATCAGATAAATGATATGTAGCAAAATATTCTTTTACTGCACATGTGTGGAATGAACATCCAGATTTAACATTCAATCAAATTTTTTCATACCTGAAGTAAGTGTGAATACTTCTATTTCTTCATACTTTGAGTCCTTTATGACCGTCGTGTATGATGGTTCTTCTTCAAGTGACGTTCTTTGTCACCATAGTAATATGTCACTTTATAACCGCTCGACTTAGAACAACTGTTCTTCTTGGGCTCCTCCTGCCTCATTGTTATCTTGCCTTTGACTTCATTACTAACTGATGCAATCGTGATCCACTCTCTCAATAATCTGTCACTCTTCTTCTTTTTCAACATTCAATGAGAAACGACAGTAGAAAAAGGCCCATCTAAATCAAGGGTGTCTTTTTCAAATATTAGTGTTATTCTCTGATACTCGTATGATGAATGCAAGAAAATTAAATGAGAATTGCTACATTCTCATCCTCAATTCTTGCGCTAATAGAATTCAATTCTGTTAGTGTCCCATCGAATTTGTCTAATTGGTCTATAAAGTTGCTTCTTCTGTCATTTGAAATGTGTAATACTGTTTTTGTAAAAATAATCAATTAGTCAATATTTTAGACTTGTACCCGCTCTCTAACTTATCCCAAAGTTTCACCAGATTACTTTTGTTATTAGCTTCTCGAATAGTACTATTCTCAAGATACAACAGATTTCGTACTGTTCACCAAGTTTCTCATCTCTTTCCAAAATAATAAAAAATAAATACAAACAGACAGATTTTACGTGATTTTGTAATTTGTCTACGTCCATTTGCAGTGGGATTTAATATATGGAGAAAGAGATTACAAATCACTCGACTCTCATAAATTCTCTCTCAAATAACTTGCACACACTAATTATCTAAGAATACAATCATATTTATAGAAGAAAAATAGATAAACTGGAAGTTTATCCCAACTCAAATAAGATTTAAGCCAAAATTTTTAACAATAATTAATTAAAAAAATAATAATAAATTTTTTAAAAATCATGCTTATTTAATAAGTGACTTTAAGTCAAGATTAAAGTAGCAAATAAAACTCTTGTCTTGTTTGCGAACTCCAATATTTATAGCATTTTTATTTATTATTTTTGTTAATCTTACGCAACTCAATAGGGGGTGAATTAGATTTTAAAATAATAACAGCTAATTTAAATTTTTGTTTTAATTTTACAAAAAAAAATGGTAATAAGTAAGAGTAAAAGTGCAGCAGTGAAATTAAATAAGTAAAAGAGAAAAATTTGAACTAGACAGCAAGATTTTATTGTAGTTTGGTTTTTTCCAAACTTATTTCCATTCCTCAAGAGTCCCATTGAGAATTTGCGCTATGAACAAATACTTTACAGGCGCATTCAAAAGTCTTTATAGCTTTGAAGATGTTTCACAACCAACCTTATTTTTCTAAATGCTCTTCTGCTCTTTTTTAAAAAATTCAACACACTCTCTTAAATGATTACAAAAATGACTCACCATTTACAATAAATGAAATAAAATAGAAGATTCAATCACAATAACTCCTTACAAAGATTTAATAATAAATGAGCAAAGGAGTAAGCGAATTACGATTGGAAGAGTAAATGAGCTTTTAATGAACAAGAAAGGATTTATGGCTTTCAATGCATTCAATAGAACAGTAATTCAAAAGTTCAAAATTCTTAAATTTACTTATTTTATAGCTCACTGAAGTAAATGACCATTGATAGTTGGTGGAGGCAATTAATACTCTATAAAAGTTACAGTTTGAACCAATGCCATTTTTTGAAATCCGTTGCAGGTGTCGACACAAGTTGGTCTTGACCTTAGTTTTCGAACAAAGTGTCGACTCATTCTCCATGAGGTGTCAACCATTAAACTTTTGGACTTTTATCACCAATACCTTGGTGTCGACTCATGGTAAATTTGGTGTAGACCATTTCATTTCTTCAATTTTTCAGCTTGAAGCTTGGTGTCAACTTATATCAGAGTTGGTGTCGACTCAAGGCTTCATGTCTGCTCTGGTGTCAACTTATGTCTTTGTTGGTTTGACTCAATTAAGAGACTTTAGCTTCTGGAATTTTGGTGTCAACACTTCTCATATGTGGTGTCGACTTAGCCAACCGACTTTTGCTACTGAAAAATCAGTGTCGACATTTATCTGCTTTGGTGTCGACTTAGCCAAATGACTTTGGCTACTGAAATTTTGGTGTCGATCCTTATCTTATTTGGTGTTGACCTAAACTTTTGATTTTTTGGAGCATGTCTTTGGTGTCGACTCATCTTTTCGTTAGTGTCAACACATATAGGTTAGAGTCCGGGGGATCACTCGATGTCTAGTGTCAACTCATTGAATCAGTAGTGTCGACGCAATTGAGTTGTCTAGATGGTGTCTAGGTATTGACTTGTTTTATCTTTAGTGTCGACACAGGAATTAGAAAATTCGGAGGGTCACTTGGGGTCGACTCATGTGTGCATTGGTGTCGACTTAACTTAGATATCGATCCAATACTGGAGGTGTCGATACAATCGGTCATTGGTGTCGATACAATCTATTCTCTTAAAACGTCTCAAGTAAAACGTTAGATGTGTCGATCCTAAACTTTAATGGTGTCGATACACTTGAGTTTGTCAATCGTGTTTTGCCTATAAGTGTCTACCTAAAAGCTAGTTTGTGTCGACACAAAAATTTTATTATAAGAACATTAAGTGTCAACTCATTTAACTCTAAATGTCAGTACAAATGGTATAAGGTGTCGACATATTAGCGTGTAGTGTCGACTCAACTTTTTTTTATGGAGAACATTTAATTTAATATCACTTTAAACTTTTAATTAAAAAATATAATTTAATAAAATTATCAAAATCATATAAAAATATCTAACAATTTTAAATTTTTTTTTGTCACTTTACCTTCCAACCACTATCTATATCTACTCTCTGTATCCTTCAACAACTTTCATAACAATTTTGTTACAAATATTATATTTTTGGAATTCACATTTATTTTTTATATATTTAAGTATGCTTGTCTAAATCTATGTTAAATACAAAATTATAAAAGAAATATAAAAAAACAAGTCAAAAGCCTAATTATATAACATAGTTACTTATTTGACTTTAAGTCACTTAAACTAGTATTTATTATTTTGGGATAAAAAATTAGGGAGTTTTTCAATTTTTTGAATTATTTATCTTTTCAGATCTTTTCATGAATCGACAAAGTAAATCATTTTCAATTAAAATACGAAAGAAAACTATTAAAGACAAAGAAAAGTAAAAATAAATTGATTTATTTGCCTATTATAGTTTATTTTTATCTTTTTATTTTTTTTATCTTTTGATAAAGAAATTTACCACTCATGTTCATTTTGATGATAGAATTTTTAAAAATACAAAAAATTGAAACTACCAAGAAAAAACTCATTAAAAATAAAGTAAATAAAATAAAATAAACAAATAAACAAATAACTCAAACCTCTTAATTTGTTCAAATTTATAAGTTTTTCATTAAAAAATTCGACAAAATTGAGTGTTAAGATTTTATGCACGTGTGCATGTAGATAAACTATACTTTCTTTATGATAGTGTTTAATACTATTAAAATTAGTAATTTATAGATTGTAATTTGTAACAGAAGTTGTGACTTGTAAATACTTGGTAAAGATTGCTGCTTATAGCTGAACTAGAAAAAAAATAATTATAATTTATAACAAAAATTATAGGTGTTTAAAATAAATTATAGTTTGTAACTAAAATTAATAGCAAAAAGCTAAAAATTACAACAAGAAATTTTGCAAAATACTCCCATTTTGATAAATATGACTTGGTCAAACAATTAATAATATTTAAGAAAATTTAATTTTTTACATGTATGAACAAACTTTTTCGTATTTTTATCAAATTTATTTTTTTAATTTGAATTGATAAGATAAATATAAAAAGTATAAAAAAGTAGTAAATTTATGAAAAACATTCACTAAAAAATATAATCAATAAAATAAAATAAAATAAAAATCTCAAACCACTTAATTTGGTTGAGTTTAGCTTCTTCATTAAAAAATAATTCAACAGAAAAAAGAAAAAAAATAAAATCAAGCTGTTTTTTTATGACACTAAAATAGTATAGTTTAGGATTTAATTTTTAATAAAAAAATTATTTTTTAAAAATCCCAAACAAACGACGCTGGCCCTTGGTTTCTTTACTTTGATCTCAACCACTCATTCGTTTGACTATTCCATAATTTATATGAACAGATATTTATATATTCACACCGTCTCGGAGGGTTTTTAAAACTTTTGACGTGACTAAATTATTTTGAAAATTTAAAATTTTTATTATTTATATAAATTTTGTTTTATTAATTTAAAAACAAGTTTAAACATTCACATTTTAAATATAATAATTACTTTTAACAATGCACGTATGAGTATACCACCTTTCTCGTATAGGTTGAAGTTAGCATAAAACGCGTGGCATGAAAAAACAAAAATAAAATAACAGAATTGGTAATTTGATCGATCTGAATCTGGCCATACGATTAAAATTGATTAAAAATTTATGTAATTCGATTCTAATTGTTATAATTCGAGAATTGATTAGAACGATTTTGTTCACGATTTTTAATGAATGTCTATAGTTTGAATTGAATCGGTCCAAAATGTAAGGCATATATATATATATATATATATATATATATATATATGAGGTTGCCTTTAATTTTATTAGTTGCTACGGGCTGTTTTTCATAGGTTTGGTTTGGATATTTAAGGATAATGTTAGTGTCTTAAAATTTGAGATTTATAATACTATGGATATTGCTGCATGGTACTTATTTATTTATTTGTGAAAGGCAAATGCTAACAGGTGCTCCTTGGGCACAAGTTAAGGTGCTCATGGAACAACACTTTAGATGTAATAAATATATTTAAATTCATTAGTTGTGTTTATGGTTAAATTCATTAGTTGTGTTTATGAATACTCACAAATCATTACTTTTTACTACTATTTTCTAAACTATATCTAAATCTATTAGTTGTGTTTACGGGTACTCATAAATCATTATTGGTAAATATTAAAATGAGTAACAAAAAGTATAATTAAAACATTTAAAGAACCCTTAACTTGTGCTCTAAAGACATCTGTTAGCGGGACCGTTTGTAAAATTATGAGTTTATGTTTTGAGCAAGACGTTTATTTTGGTATATATTTAATAATGATATATTTATGAATTTACATACCAAATGTTTGTTTGTTTTAGTATATGTTTTGAATATGAAATTTATATTTGATGACTATAAACATGTTTTTGGTACAAATTAAGACCTTGATTGCTAATTTTGATTTTTTAATTTTTTAGCTAAAAATACTAAAAAATCAATGTTGTCCGTTTGGTAACGTTTACAGTTTTTTGTTTTTCATTTATAATAACAAAAAACATGTTTTTGTTTCTTTTTTATAATAAACAAAAATGTTTGGCACGTAAACGTTTGGAAAGTGGTGGTCGAAGGTGCCGACAGAAGTATTAGCTAGCGATGATGACAAGAAGATAACAATTGTAGTCAGAGGCAGTGGTCGGTGGTGATGGCCGAAAGTGGTGGCTGAATATAATAGTCGAAAGTGATGGCCGGACGAAGTGGCTAGTGATGGTGACCAGAGATGGTGGTTGAAGGTGGTTATCAGAGCGGGTGATCAGAGGTGGGAGTCGAAAATACTGATCGAATGTGGTGAAAAAAAAAGATATGATGAAAATTGATTTACAAAACACAAGAAAACACATTTTTTCTGTTTACAAGAATTTAGTAAATTTTGAAAACTGTTTATATTATTTTAAAAACAAAAATAACTATAAAACATGTTTTCGTTTACAGTTTACAGAAAATTTAAAAACAAAAACAAAAAATAGTAAATATAAACGTTACAAAATGGGTAGTCAGTATTTTTTTTAATAACAAAAATTACTTTTCACCTTCATTTTGATGGGAGAATTCTAAAAAAATATAAAAAACTAAAATTATGAAAAAAAATATTAAAACTTGTTAGCCCAAGGGCTTTTTATTCTGATTTTGATGATTTTCTTAATTTATTTTTTAAGAATTAATAAATTTAAATAAATAATATTTTATACTTTCAAAATAAAAATGTTAACACACTTTGAACAATTAAAGTTAACACATTAGCAAAAAAAAATGACTTATATCTCAAAAAGATTCAAATATTTAAGCATTTTTGAATAAGAATATTTTGTGTTGATCTTAATTGAAAATTAAGTCAAACACTTTTAAGACAAAGTATACTTGAAATATATCAAGTGTGTCATCACCTATTGATCAAATGATTTGACACCCTAACAGTTCATAAAGCCTCGTTTCAGGTATCAAAAAGTTAGTATCGACAAAAATAAGATTTATGTCAACACAAAAGAGCCTTTGCTCTAAAAGACTCAAAATGAGTCGACAAAAATATGATTTGTGTCGACACAAAAGTGATCCTCACTTTTGGTATTCGGAAGTTTGGGTCGACACAAATAAAAGTTGTGCGACGCAAAACAACTGTGACTTCCTGCAGATTTTTGGTGTCGACCCTAAGTCCAAATGTGTCGACCCAAAAGTCTCGAGCCTGCCTGCAGAATGTTGGTGTCGACCCCAAGAGCAAATGTGTTGACACAAAAGAACCGAGACTTCCTGCAGAAATTTAGTATCGATACCAAAGACAAGTTAAGTCGACACAAAATGGTCCCTCCAGTTGCTGAAGTTTCAAACGAGTCGACACCAGATTCAAATGTGTCGACACTAAAATGTTGAAAGGTGGAATGCAAAAATTGTGTCGATCCCTCAGAAAATTCATGTCGACCCAACCACTTGAAGAACCCTACCCTTGACACTTTGTGTCGACACCAAAGGTATTTGTGTCGACACCTGCTACGAAAATTCAAATCACAGCAGATCACAACGGGTGAATTTTTGACATTTATTGCTCCCACCTACTTTCAACGGTCTTGATACTACAAGAACTTATATAAGGAGTAACTTCTCAGCATTTAAGAAGACTGAAGAATTGCATTTACTATTCCATTGATCAAATTAATCTCAGAATCATCAAGCTCATATTTATTGCTGTAACTCCAGTTCTTGTTTCTCATCTCTCTTTATCTGTTCATTTATTGTAAATCTTTTTGTAAAGAGAGTGAGAGTTCATCATTAATACTATTCATTTATTGTAATCAACGGTGAGCCACCATTTATCCTTTGAGTTAGTGAGTGAATATCATCAAAGATGAGTTCAAGAGAGATTCGAAGAAAACAGGAGCTTGTTTTCATAGGATCTTCTTGAAGCTGAAATAGGCTTGTGAATATGCCCGTAAACATTCAGATCATTCAAACAAAATCTTGAAGATTGTAAAGGCTTGGAATACGCCCGTGAAGTATTCTGTATAGTAAAAATATTGAAAGGAGATCTTAAAGAGCAGATGTAGGCTAGGATAAAGCTGAACCACTATAAATTTCTGGTGTCTGACCTATCTCTCTATCCCTCATCTTTTAATATTTACATTGATTTCATATTTACTTATCTTGCCTTATTGCAATATTAAAAGATTTTTGAAAAATTATTATTTTTAAGACCCAATTCACCCCCCTCTTGGGTTGTGTAGAACTAACAATTGGTATCAGAACCTGGGCTCTTGCTTTTGACTTAACAGTCTAAGAGTTTTATATGGCAACCACTACTATTGAACCTATCCAATCAGAAGATCAATCAACCAACAGACCCTCTTTGTTCAATGGAATAAACTATAACTGTTGGAAGGCTAGAATGAGAATATACATTTAAGCCGTAGACTATGACCTTTGGCGGGTTATCATAAATGGATCCAAAACACCTACCAAAACTGTTGAAAAGAAAATTATCTACAAACCTGAAGAAGAATGGACTGAAACTGATATTAGGGAGGTATAAAAAAATACTAAAGCTATGAATTTCCTTTACTGCTCACTTGACCCAAACGAGTTCAATAGGATCTCGACTTGTGACACCGCTAAAGAAATTTGGGATAGATTCGAAATTATCCATGAGGGTACCAATCAAGTGAAAGAGTAAAAAATCAGTTTGCTTGTACATAACTATGAACTATTTAAAATGAAGCATGATGAAACTATATCTGATATGTTTACTCGCTTCAC
>JAOTRH010455880.1:0-29558 GCA_034768845.1 Heliamphora exappendiculata | reverse complement strand
TATTTAATCTTAATATATCTATTCATTGTTATGGTTTTTCATGAAAAATGCATGCGCCATTTTTTACGGTCACGGCGTCGGTTCTTATTTTTTCTTCCGCGTTCTAATAGTGTGGGTGCATGAGGTAGGCTGCGAAAGCCGGTGTGTGTGCAATATCTAACGGATTGAAACAAGATCCTGATAAGGCACGGGTGTGGGTGTGTGTGCGATATCTGAAGGCTGAAATGAGGTCCTGAAGAGGCACGTGTTCATGGATTGCATGTACTGCATTTTGGGACGGATTGACCAATTTTCTTAAAATTGAAATATCGGCCTACGGGAGTCGAAATACTATATTAATGGCCTACGGGAGTCGTAATACTTGAATTGTTTTCAAGGCTCTGATGAGTCAAAAAATAGTTTTTATCCTCGCTTTCCCTTGCATGTGAAAATGGTTTTCTCGCTCTGGTGAGTTGTGATCTAAAATGGTTTTCAAATTATTTTTATGGCTTGAAAGAAAGTCGACAAACTGGATTTCGTTTATAGACCATATTTAGCTTATATTATATGTGTTGTTTAGAATCTGCTAAGCTTTGGCTCACGGTGTGAGATTTTCTTTTCTTCAGGTACCGGTCACGCTGGTTGATCTGGAGGCTCTAGAGGGCGGAAGAGTGTAGTCTTCCTTTTTGTCTTTGTTACATGTATGTTATAACATGTTTTTTGAGCGTTGGAGCCGTGTCATGATGCCGCTTGGCATTTATATACAATGCATGTATGGTTTATTTTGAGAGTGTATTCTCGGGTTGGGTATCTTGTTTGATTGTTTATGGGTGTTTCACGTGGCCCGGAGTTTGGAGCGTGACAACTTAGTATTAGAGCTCTGGGTTCGAATACCTAAGAGCTGTGGGAAAGGGTTGCATCACCGTGTGAGGTTGATTGCGTGTGCTTGACTGCATGTGTTTAGATGTTTTGATAACATGAACGTGATAGCATGCGGGTTATACGTGAATGATGTGTATATGTGAGCATGGGGGTTGAACTGTGGGATTGATTAGTCCTGCCTTTGGGCGTTTGGATTAACAAACTTGGGAGCCAAGTTAGAAATGCATTTAGCTGACGTGATTTATAGCAGAAAATCTGAGTAGGTTATCCAGATTGACGCGTCATTCTTGTCAGTTCTCCTCGGTATGTGGAGTTTTATTTAGCATGACCTACGTGGCTATGTGTTAGCATGCTATGTGTTTAACGTTTTCGTTCATGCTATGTGCTACGTCTCATGTGTTGTTTTGCTTTCATGTAGACGCGATGTCGGTGAGGAGAGGGCGAGGCTATAGTTGAGGCCGTGGCCGTACTGGCCATGGGGATATTTCTATCCCTGTTGCTAGGGATGCTAATGCTCCCCAGGGACCGATGGACGGTATGGAGTTGTTGCGTGTGTTGGTTGGTTCTATCCAGCAGCTGGTTGCTAAGGGTGAGCCTGTTACGGAGAGGGAGGCAGTACCTAAGGTAAGGGAGGCGAGGGTTACAGCTGCGATGCGGGAGTTCTGGCGTATGGATCCATCTACCTTTGCAAGATATCCTGATCCTCTTATGGTGACAGAGTGGTTGGAGTTGACGACTCGGATTCGGGACACATTATAGATTGTGGAGGATGAGGTGCGGGTTTCTTTTGCCACCTTTCAGCTGAGAGGCGATGCTCATTAGTGGTGGAGATATGCTAGGACTACAGTAGTGGCCACATGGATAACTTTTACACGAGTCTTTCTAGAGAGATACTTCTCGGCATTGAGGAGGGACTTATGTAGGGAGGAGTTCTATTCTCTTACCCAGGTGGCCATGGACATCATGCAGTACGAGACCAGGTTTACGAGCTTGTCTCGGTTTGCACCGGACGTGGAGTGCACAGATGAGTTGCTTTCGATGAGGTTTGAGCAGGGCTTGAGGCCAGCAATCAAGGAGTGAGTGGCTGTGATGGGATATCGTGTGTTCAGACAGCTGGTGGAGGCGGCAGCGAGGGTTGAGAATGCTTTGGCTGAGACTCGAGCTTCGAGGGAGGCCAGGACATCTCAGAGTGGAATGGAGGTACAGACAGCTGGACGCTCCAACAAGAGGCATAAGTCCTCTGGTTCTAGCTTTTATCCACCTGAACCATAGCAGTTTTTAGTACCATCACCATCTGTGGCTTCGTCTGGGAGGCCAGAGCAGAGGGAGTTGACCTGTTATGGATGCAGACAACTAGGGCATCATGCAGCGGATTGTTTACAGTTGAGACCATCCCAGAGTTTGGCTCCTGTGCAGCCGCAGGGGAGGGAACCATCAGTTTTCTATGAGTGTGGAAAGTCTAGACATATTCGTAGGAATTATCCCCATAGAGGCAGTGCGCCGAGTAGGGAGGACACACCAGTGGGTTTGTATGCGCAGGGTCGACAGCAGCCTTCCGCAGTACAGACATCCCGGATGGCAGGTGGGAGTACATCAATTCAGTCGATGCGGCAACCGACAGCGCCGAGTCATGGTGGACAGGACAGAGTGGGGTTGCCCCGAGTGTATTCTCTTGCAGCTCGTGGTTCTTCGAGGGCACTGGTCGTGCCGGAGGATGCTGATGTACCTTCAGCAAGAAGAGGTACTTCCTGAAACTGCATGTTCTGGGTTAAATTCATCATTACATCTATTTGAGGTTGGTTATGGATCCCGTGGATGGTGTGCTGTGTTGAGCCAGTGGTTGGTGATGATGTGAAGTTGGGGAGTGTGTAGATCCCGTATTTTTGAGATAGTTGGCCATTGTCTATGATGCCTGACCTTGTTTGACTATATCCTATGAATAATTTGGCTAACCATCTCGTGTGCCTGTGTCGATTGCGATCGACGATTGGTTATCGTTTGACCATGAGTTGAATTTCGGGGGCAAAATTCCTTTAAGAGGGGTAGAGTTGTGAGATACTGACCCATTTTTTTTGGCATTTTTGGACGCGCGTTATGTGTTTTCGTTGCAGCATGTTTTTAATATTTTTGATGCATGATCAGGCTTAGATATGCATGCGGGGTAGGTTCCTAGGGCTGTGGGCCGTTGTGGTGCGATTTTCAAAAAGTTTTAACAAAAAAGATATTTTGGAGACCTATAAATATCTGGAGTTAGATATTTTCATAAAGATATTTTCTAAAACTTCTCCAGTAAGTTTTTCAATTGCTCTTTGCCTTCTCTCTAAGTTCTCGAGGGCCCGGGGCTCAGTTTTCGACGATCCAACAGCGGATCCTTGCTTTTGGCACGGTGGGCTACGCAACTATCCTGTTAGATTTTGATTCCGGTGAAGCTCAATTTTGCATGTGGTTCGAGACATCGAGTTTTGAACTCACCGAGGTAGGATTCTAAACCCTACTGCTGTATAAGGGTGCTATGGGTAAATGTGTGTGTTTTTATCGGGTAGATTATTGTAGATCTACGTTTGTTTCAAAGTTGGGTTTTTGGGTTTAAAACTCATTTTCGACGATTTCTGTTGATGGAACCGAGTGTCGGGAGTTTCCTTTGAGGTCACGGTGTTAGGCCTAGGCGTGTGGGTGTTCACGGGTGTTGATTTGGAGTTTGGAGGGCTGAACCCGTAGCTTCAAAAATGGTTTCCACCGAGGTTCGGTCGACTAAACCATGGGGTTCAGTCGACTGAACCTAGGGGTTCAGTCGACTGAACCGTGTGTTTTGGCATTTTGTGATTTTCCAGTAGGATGTTCAGTCGACTGGAGGTGGGGTTTGGTCGACTGAAGCTACGGGCAGTTGGTTTGTGGTTTTGGGTTGGTTCCTTTGTTTTCGATTGGTGTCCTATGGTATTCAATTGATTAATTTATGGAAATTACATGATTTAAATACCTGTGGATTCCTTTTGGGGTTTGGTTGGTTGTGTGGTGATTTCGGGGGTCGTGTCGTGGCCTCGAGTGTGTGTTTGGATGTCGCCCTCGTGGGTGATGTGCATGGTAGATGCGGCTTGTTGGTGCACGGTTAGGTCCGTGGTTTGCTGTGGGGTTTGTGTTGGCGTGGGTGAGCGTCGTAGGTTTGTGATGGTCATGTTGGGAGTGTTTGGACCCGTGGTGGTAGTGTGGGTTATCCCTAAGTGGATGTCGGTTTTGACGGGTGGTGTCATGATGTGATTTTATATGATTATGTGCATATTTATGACTATTTATTTATGTACGGAATACGTAAGTAGATTACGTGGTTGCGATATCAATCGTTATGTGTAACGTGGTTTATAGTTTAAAACCTGGAATTTTATAGGCATGTGACGTGGTTTGTGGAACGTCGTGTTGATATATGGTTATATGTTTTAATTCCTGGTTTAGGTTTGCATATGTGTATGAAATGATTAGATGAATCTGTGATCCAGTAGATGTAAATCCTGGTTGATGATGCACGTGTGCGTGTGTGGATGTATGAGGTAGGCTGCGAAAGCCGGTGTATGAGGTAGGTTGCGAAAGCCGGTGTGTGTGCAATAGCTGACGGATTGAAATGAGATCCTGATGAGGCACGGGTGTGGGTGTATATCTGACGGATTGTAACAAGATCCAGATGAGGCACGGGTGTGGGTGTGTGTGCGATATCTGAAGGCTGAAACGAGATCCTGAAGAGGCACGTGTTCATGGTTGCATTTACTGCATTTTGGGATGAATAGACCAATTTTCTTAAAACTGTATTATCGGCCTACGGGAGTCGAAATACTGTATTAACGGCCTACGGAAGTTGTAATACTTGAATTGCTTTCAAGGCTCTGATGAGTCAAAAAATAGTTTTTATCCTCGCTTTCCTTTGCATGTAAAACTGGTTTTCTGGCTCTGGTAAGTCGTGATCTAAAACGGTTTTCAAATTGTTTTTATGTCTTGAAAGAAAGTCGAAAAACTGCACTTCGGTTATCGAGCATGTTTAGCTTATATTGCATATGTTGTTTAGAATTTGCTGAGCTTTGGCTCATGGTGTGGGATTTTTTTTTCTTCAGGTACTGGTCACGCTGGTTGATCTGGAGGTGCTGGAGGGCAGAAGAGTGTAGTCTTTCTTTTTGTCTTTGTTACATGTATGTTATAACATGTTTGTCGGGCGTTGGAGCCGTGTAATGTTGTCGCTTGGCGTTTATATACAATACATGTATAGTTTATTTTGAGAGTGTATTCTCGGGTTGGGTATCATGTTTAGTTGTTTATAGGTGTTTCACGTGGCTCGGAGTTTTGGGCGTGACACTTAGGGTGTGGATTAATTTATATAGTCAGTATAAAATTAATCACCAAAATATTCCATTTAATACACACAAAGTGTACTAGCATAGAGAATCGGAATAATAGATAACACTATTATCTGTTTTCCGTAACCAAGACATGCTTACTAAAACTATATACCACATTTGTACGGATAGTATGCCCATTTCCATCTAAACTGTGAACATAAAACTTATATTTTGCAACAACCCAAAATCTAATATTCTGTGTACAAGCCGTATTCAATACAGCAAATTAAATACTATACAGGATATCGGATATCCATGTATAACATTAAAGAAATGATACACATACATTGCTCATAGAAATTCTCATAAAATAAAAAATTTATTTTATTAAAATAAAATTAAATATTAAAATACATGATTTTTTGTATACCAACCCTAACAATCTCCTATTTATATTCAAAACCATGCTGTCATACATCTGACTTCCATGCCCTCTACATGACAATCGAAAGTCTTAGCCAATAAGGATCTCCAAGGTTGTCTCCTGATGTAAGCTCCGTATTTGACTGAAAATCTGAGTCTGTGTACCCCAAAGGTACTAGTCTGTCTGCCTGGTAAACTAACATATAATCCTTAGTTCTTTTCAAGTACTTGATTATAAATTTTTACTGCAGTCTAATGCTCATTTCCTGGGTTAGACTAATATCTATTAACTATGCCAACAACAAAGAAGATGTCGAGTCCAGTGCAAAGAAAAGCATACATGAGGCTTCTTACTGCTGAAGCATAAAGAACTGCCTTCATCTTCTCTATTCCATCAAGTGTCTTAGGACACTGATCCTTGGATAGAGTGATTCCATACCTGAAAGGGAGAAACCCTTTCTTGGAATCTTGTATGCTAAAATGACCAAGAATATCATTCATATACTTTATTTTTTATAAGCCCAACATCCTTTGTTTCTGATCTCGCATAAGCTTGATCCCAAGGATGTGACTGGCCTCTCCCAAGTCTTTCATATCGAACTGCCCAGATAACCATTCTTTAACTGTAGATAATGCCCCCACATTATTTTCAATGAGCAAGATATCGTCTATATAAAGTATTAAAAAGATCACCATGCTTCTGTCACGCTTCTTGTACACACATGACTCATCCAGATCTGATCAAAATCGTAAGACTTAATGGCTTGACCAAATTGAGTGTTCCAAGACCTTGATGCCTGCTTAAGTCCATAAATAGATCACTTAAGCTTACACAACACGTGTTCTTGGTCATTTGCAATGAATCTGTCTGGTTGTATCATATAGATACACTTATCAAGACTTTCGTTAAGGAAAGCTATCTTGACATCCATTTGCCATAATTCGTAGTCAAAATAAGCAGCAATGGATAAGAGAATTCGGATAGACTTAAGCATGGCTACGGAAAAAAAAGTTTTCTCATAATCGATCCCTTCTTTCTGAGTGAACCCTTTAGCAAAGAGCCTAGCTTTGAATGTTTCAACCTTCCCATTTGTTCCTCTTTTTCTCTTGTAGATCCACTTACATCAAATTGGTTTTATCTCTTCGGGTGATTCTATAAGTTTTTGGATCCGATTGGAATATATAGATTCTATCTCTGAATTCATTGCCATTTGCCACAAATCTGGATCTTTGTGCTAAAGTTCTTTATTCTAGTTACAGGGTTCGATATTCAGTTCTATCGGGATCCGGTCAAAAGACTCCCAAGGACATATTTTGATCAGGTTGATGAACAATCCTCCCACTACGATGAGGCACTACCTCTGTCCGTGTACTAGCAGTAACACGTTGTACAAAATCTGAACCCTGTGCATCAGCACTCTATTCTTGATTTGCACCCGTCCCGATAATCCACCCACTATGATGAGGTAATGGAATATCAGTGACTTGTTCTTCTGATCAACTGGTATTTTCTCTCAGTTCTTCTAGAATAATTTTGCTAGTGGGCCTGTGGTCCATAATATAATTCTCTTCTAAGAATCGAGTATTGGTGCTAACAATGACCTTATGATCCTTAGGATTATAAAATAGAACACCCTTCATTCTCTTGAGATACCCTACAAAGAAATAAACTTCTGTCTTCAGTTTCAACTTACTCGTATTCCTTTTCAGCACATATACTAGACACCCCTAAATTCGAATGTGTTTCAGCTTAGGCTTACTCCTGGTCCACAATTCAGTAGGAGTAGAAGGTATTGACTTAGAAGATACCAAGTTTAAATTGTAAGCCGTTGTCTCTAAAGCCAGTCCCCAAAACGAATCGGATAAACCTGAATAACTCATCATGGACCTTACCATTTTCATAAGAGTCCTATTCTTTCTTTTTGTTGCATCATTCTGCTGCGAAGTGCCAGGTGCAGGGATGTAATCCCCTCTGATGATAAGTAGTCCTTAAATTCTCTAAAGAGATATTCCCCACCACGGTCGAATCATAGTAATTTGATACTTTTACCCAGACGCTTCTTTACCTCCGCCTTGAATTCTTTGAATTTCTCAAAATATTCAGACTTACAGTGCATCAGGTAAATGTATCCATACTTTGAGTAGTCATCAATGAAATTGACGAAGTACTCAAAGCCACCTCTAGCCCAAATTTTTGTAGGACCACATCTCTCATGATGAACCAGCTCCAATGGTTCTTTAACTCCATAGACTTTAGCCGAAAAGCGCCTCTTGGTCATTTTACCCTCTAAGAAAGATTCATAGACTCAAAGTGCCTCCACTTCCAATGAACTCAAAAGTCTATATGCTATCACTCTGTTTATCCTTTTTAGATTAATATGACCCAAGCGTAAGTGGCAAAGAATTATTTGGTTCTTTAAAGAAGAAAACTTTTTCTTATATGGTAAATTATATGTGTTATTTATTTTAGTTAACTGCAGTGTAGGAGACATTTGAGTAATAATATAAAGATCATCCACTAATACACCATAACAGATAACTCATTTATTATCCTTAATAACCACATAGTTATTAAAATAAATCAAATATCTATCTTTAGCCAATCCAAAAATAAAAACTAAATTCCTTCTAATGGTAGGTACATGAAGACAATATCTCAATATTAAAACCCGATCTCTACCAAAATTGGGAGTGACATCTCTTACTGCAACTGCTGTTATCTTTGTATTATCATCCATATGTAAGTAAATCTCCCACCATTAAGTTATCGGGCTTTCATAAACCCCTGTAAAAAATTACAGACATGATTAGTCATATCTACACACCAAGTACCGGTAGATAACACTACTAAACATGTTTCCACAACCAGTGAACAGAAATTGCCCTTGTTGTTCTACTTAATAAGAAATACTAGTCATAACTTTTTTCAGTGCCGTGTCTGATTATAGTGAAAACATCTGTCTTTTGACTTTTTCACATTAGTCCATGGCCCACTAACTATCCTAGAAACTGTCTCTCCCTATTTCTGAATATTTTTCTTCTTCATGCCTTTCGACCCCAAGGAAGAACATTTTTCAGAAAAAAAAATTTCATGGTATTGAAAGAATACCATTTGTAGTTAAAGCCATATCCAAGTTACTTTTCTAGTTAACAAAATTTGGTTCTGTAAGTTTGATTCTTTGAGTATTAAATCAAGTGGCTTAAAAGTTATTTTAATCATGAGAATCACATAATTAAAAAAATCGTTAATTATGTTGAGCAAAATTTTGAATTTATTTTAATTTGGTTCCCTCTACCATTTTAAAATTAATTCACCAGTAGCCTGGTAACTTGATAATAGCACGCCTCGTTGGGGGAACATCTACTATCCTTCATAGGACCAGACGTGCCAATTTCTTTTAATTTTACTATCTAGGCAACTGACCATACCAAGTAAAATTAAATAGATGATATAAATTCGGTCTAGTATATAATAGCAGTGACTGAGTTGGAGAGCATATTATTATATACAGCTAAGTGTTAACCATCACTTAATTCCAAATCAATTTCTTCGCAATGAATCCCTCAGTTGGAGAAGTGATCCACACTAACAATTATCCTGAATTATCCTTAAATGAGATTTGTACTGGCGATATCGCAATTAATCTATTCGTTGGGGAGGAAGACCTTACTGCCGAGACATAGTGTTTAATTGCATTGCCTACAAACTAGTGACGAAGACTGCGGGATTTATTTGTGAATAAATTTTCTCTTCCATTTAGATTTTTAAAATTTTTTTTAGGGTTATAAAAATCTGTTTAATGAAAATAAATTTATTAATTTAAAAAATCACACAATCTGAAAGAATCAAACATCTATTCGTATACACGATTTTAAAGATTCTGATTTATCAAACCATCTTTTCGTGTTTAAATGTGTAACAAATAAATTTTAATAAATGCACAGTTTTTTTCTTCAGCTTTTCAGCTAAGGTAGTGATTAAAGGTATTTTTTTATTTTGTTTTTCGTTTCATATTTTTTAAAATATAATAATATATTTCGATTAAATATATTTTTATTTAATTAATTCAAAATTTAAAATTAATTCTCACGTTTTTTCAAGATATCCAATTTTTTTAAAAAAATATCTTAAACGTGATATTTTGTAAAAAATAAAATATCTAAAGTTTTTTATTTAATTAAAATTAATTATTTAAAAAATTTTACTTTTACTTTTTATTACAAAATATTTTAACAAAAATTAAAATTTTGAATTAATTAAATTAACATGATAAATAAAATAGATATGCAATCATCCATGCATTTCATATATATATAAATACGGTGTATATATATTCTGATTTTATGATCCAAGTAAAACGCTAAAACGCTTTAATCTCTCGAAGAGTATAAGCTAAAATAATTCTCTTTTATCTCTGATTCTTGTGTCCTGATTGCATCAGCTTCCTTGATACTATCTATATATCAATATATATTAAATCAGTCCCATACCTATCAGATATATCAATATTTAGCTATTTTCGATCTTTTCTCGAACTCTATTTTTGATGTACTTTATACCAAAATAAAGCTCTCAAAAAGTATTATTTTAAAAAAAAATTGACTAGAAAATAGCTTAGAAAAATGCCAAAATATCGCCTAGAACAGACTGCCACTGCTCCTATGCGCTGCCACCCGGAATCGCCAACTTTCCAAGGTTTTTTCGTCCTCTTATCGAACTCTGCTTTCAACGTAGTTTATATCATTGAAAAGCTCTTAAAAATAGAATCTTTCTATCAAAAAATTTGCTCGAAAATAGCTCGAAAAACTGTTGCAAAATTACCTGGAAGCAACTGCTGCTGCTGGCCTATTTGCAGCTTGTTTGGGTTATGATTTTGGCCCAATTTTTTTTTATTTTATTTTTGACAGTATTTTGAGGTATTTTTACTGCTATTTTATGTTTAAAAATTTGCCCAAAAAATAATTTCAAAAATGACCCAAAAAATCATAAAAATCGCCGCCGGCAAAGCCGTCGGAGCCGGGCTGTTTTGGTAATTTTTTCTCGCTATTTTTTACTTGTTTTTATGCTATTTTTTATTCATAAATACAGCAAAAAAAGTCGCAAAAAAAACCGTAAAAAATCATTAAAAACTTATCGCGATCTGTGGCCCGTAAAAATCTGAACCACCGCCAGTGCCGCCTCTGTTCTTCGTATTCTTGTATATGTTCAACTTGTTTTTAAATAATCTAAATAGATATTTTAAAAATAAAAACTAGCTATTATATCGATCATATATCCCGAAGGCTCATATTCAATCTACCACAGTCTACCACCATCATTAAAAAAATAATCATCATTCACACCATTCAATCAAACATGAAAAATAAATGATGATCATAAAATTAGAATTAAAACACCAGTAAAACGAAGTTAGCAACAGTTATAAAACTACCCGGCCCTGATAATCGAAAGCAAAAAATAAAATGGCTCGGATATCAATTGTTGGCGACAAAACTACCAAGATATTTGTTTTTGCAAATAATTAACGAAAAAAATTAACTAGATGGGTAAACGCCGAAATGGGCTCCAGATAAAACTTTGATGACGAACGATCAAAATAAAATCTGTGCATCCAAAGTTAATTTAGAAGAATACCTTTTTATCGATCGAATCTTCAACTATGACTTGAATCCAAGTTGAAGCTTTTGTCAGATCTTCTATTATATTTTCTTATGCGATTCGTGAATGTAGGGTGGGTTACAATCTATCAAGAATGTGTACACCGAGAACCCGGACAATTTTAGTCTTAGAAGACAAGTTATGAAACTGGTTCAGCCTACCTGCACATTTATAAGGCTATAATAGGGACCTGGGGAGTAATTATAAGTAAGACTTTCAGTGGAACACAGACATGTATCAACAGTTTCTGCAACTAAGAAACCTTATCGCGGTATTTGTAATTATGAAAAACAAGTAGTGGTTTCAGTAATTTCTATAAAATACTGAATTATTGTTCACACCAGTAAAGATTTATAATTTCACTCTTACCCATAATCTCAAGACCATCTTGTATTGAGTTCCTGTTATTAAATACATGTCATTTCTCCCCACATTAAGATTTTCGATACCCGCCAATTGAAATTAATTACTGATAATTTAATTTAATCGGCATCTTAATATTCCTCAAATCATTCCACTTAACTTATTTGATCGCTGAATAATCAAATTCACCTACAGGGTTTTGCTCGGTCAAAACTTATAAGCTTCCTTAAGGGGGTATTGTCAATCCCGATCTTTTGGGACGTGAATTCCATTAATAATTAATATTCGCCATATAAATAATACCGCTATCCAACTCACCAGTAATATAAATCCCTATAAGATTACACCTTCAAATGAATCAAAATAACGAATATTAAATATACGTAATTCAATAATTATTTCAGGATTAAGAGAATAACCACTATTCATAATAACCTTGGGGTGTGAATTAATTTATATAGTCATTACAAAATTAATTACCCCAAATGTCCCATTCAATACACACAAAGGGTATTAGCACAGAGAGTCGAAACAATATACGACGCTATTATCTTTTCCCTCTAACCAAGACAAGCGTACTAAAACTCTGTACTACAGTCGTACCGATGGTCTGTCTATATCCATCTAAATTGTAAATATAAACTTATATTCTTAAGAACCTAAAATTTGATCTTCTGTGTGTAAGCCGTATTCTATATACCAGATTAAATGCTATACAAAATATTAGACATTCATGTATAACATTAAAGACGTGAGACACATACATTGCTTATAAAGATTCTCATAAAATGAAAAATTAATTTTACAAAAGTAAAATTAAATACTAAAAATATGGTTTTCAGTATACCAACCCTAATAGGTCACATGGTTCAATAGTTGGCGGTTCAAGATGATTCCATTGGCTTGAAGGTTTTAATCATTGGGTTCAAATACTGAGCTTGGATCACTTCTCAAGGATCATTTCAAGAGCACCATTCCACTTGTTTTCTTCATTGGATCCACTCGGATCAACCTAACATTAGGCGGCATCAAATTAAGATGTGTACACTAGTATGATCGCACCCGTTAATTTTTCTTCCTCAATTATCTTATAACCCGCTTCGTCCTGGTTCTTCTCACCTCGACACTTCTACTAGCACTGAAAAAGCCAAAACCAGTGAAAATTAAGAATTCAAAAAGTGGTACAACATGAGGACTTCCCAGGGGTCACCTATCCTAGTACTACGCTCACCCAATCATGCTTAACTACGGAGTTTTGATGGCATCTGGTGCATTACTGCTGGTATGATCGCACCCGTTAGTTTTCCTCCCTCAATTCTCCCATGACTCTCTTCGTCTCGTTTCTTTTTTGCACCCCGATGCTTTCACTGGCACTAAAAAAGCCAAAACTACTTAAAATTAAAAATTCAAAAAGGGGTGCAGCACGAGAACTTCCCTAGGGGTCACCCATCCTAGAGCTACTGTTGCCCAAGCACACTTGACTGCGAAGTTCTGATAGGATCCAGGACATTAGTGTTGGTATGATCGCACCCATTAAAATTTCCCTCCTCAATTCTCTTATGACCCTCTCCGTCCTGGTTCTATTTTGCACCCCTACACTTTCACCGACACTCAAATAACCAAAACTAGTGAAAATAAAAAATTCAAAAAGGGGTGCAACATGAGATCTTCCCAGGGGATCACCCATCCTAGTAGTACTCTCACCCATGCATGCTTAACTGCGAAGTTCTGATGGGATACTATGCATTACAGATGGTACGATCGCACCTGTTATTTTCTCTTTTCTCAATTCTCTTATGATTCTTTTCATTCAAAAAGTTATAACTTTTTAATCGAAAATCAGAATTGTGCAAGGCTGGTGGCATTGGAATCCTAACGTCTATACCTAGCTAACTACCTTTCGGTCTATTTTTGCCATCATTTTATGACTAATTTTGTCCCAATTCTATTTCGCATCCCGACCCTTTCATCGACACTTATAAAGCCAAAACTTACGAAAATTAAAAATTCAAAAGGGGTGCAACACGAGGACTTCCAAGGGGGTCACCCATCCAAGTATTACTCTCGCCCAAGCATGCTTGACTGCGGAGTTCTAGTGGGATCCGGTACATTAGTGCTGGTATGATCGCAATCGTTAATTTTTTCTTCCTCAATTCTCTTATGATCTTCTCTGTCTCGATTCAATTTTGCACCCCGACACTTTCACCTACACTCAAAAGGCCAAAACTGGTGAAAATTAAAAATTCAGAAAGGAGTATAACACAAGGAATTTCTAAGGAATCACCCATCCTAGTACTATATTCACCCAAGTACGCTTAACTGTAGAGTTCTGATTAGATCTAGTGCATTAGTGTAGGTATGATCGCAATCGTTGTTTTCTCCGTCCTCAATTCTCTTATGACTCATTCCATTCAAAGAGTTATAACTTTTTAATTGAAATCAGAATTGTGCAAAGCTAGTGGCATTGGATTCCTAATAGTTGTACCCAACTAACTACCGTTTAGGCCATTTTTTACATAATTTTATGACTATTTTGATCCGGATCTACTCCGCACTCTGATCCTTTCATCGGCACTCATAAAGCCAAAACGGGTTTAAATTAAAAATTCAAAAAGGGCTGCAGCATGTGGACTTCCGAGGGGGTCATCCATGCTAGTACCACTCTCGCCCAATCATGATTAACTGTGGAGTTCTGATGGGATCCGGTGCATTAGTGCTGGTATGATCAGACCCGTTAGTTTTTTCATTCTCAATTCTCTTATGACCCTCTCCATCCCGGTTCTATTTCGTACTCTACACTTTCACTGGCACACAAAAGGTCGAAAGTAGTGAAAATTAAAAACTCAAAAATGGGTGCAATACGAGGACTTCCTAGGGGGTCACCCATCCTAATACTACCCTTTCCCTGGAATGCTTAACTGCTGAGTTCGGATGGGATTCGGTGCATTAGGGCCGGTATGATTGCACTCGTTACTTTCTCCTTACACAATTCTCTTCTAACTCTTTCCATTCAAATAGCTGTAACTTTTTAATCAAAAATCAGAATTATGTAAGGTCAGTGGCATTGAAATCTTAACATCTGCACCAAGCAAACTACCTTTCGGGCCATTTTTTGCATAAGTTTATGACGATTTTTGTCCTGATTTTATATCGCACACCGACCTTTCACCGGCAGTCATAATGCCAAAACTAGTGAAAATTAAAAATTCAAAAAGCAGTACAACACGAGAACTTCGCAGGGGGTCACCCCTCCTAGAACTACTCTTTCCCAAGCACGCTTGATTATAGAGTTGTAATGAAATCTGGTGCATTCGTGATGGTATGATCGCACTCGTTAATTTTTACTTCCTCAATTCTCTTATGACCGTCTTCGTCCCGATTCTATTTTGCATCCCAACACGAATGCCGAAACTAGTGAAAATTAAAAATTAAAATATGGGTGCAACACGAGTACTTTCCAGGGGTAACCCATCCTAGTACTACTGACGTCCAAGCATGCTTGGCTGCAGAGTTCTGATAGAATCTGGTGCATTACTGCAGGTAAAATCGCACCCATTAGTTTTTCCTTCCTCAATTCTCTTAGAACCCTCTTCGTCCAGATTATTTTTCGCACTCTAACTCCTTCACCGACACTGAAAAAGCCAAAACTAGTTAAAATTAAAAATTTAAAAAGGATTGCAACATGAGAACTTCATAGGGGGTCACCCATCCTAGTAGTATGCTCGCCCAATTATGCATACCTACGGAGTTCTGATGGGATCCGGTGCATTAGTGCTGGTATGATCGCACCCGTTAGTTTTTATCTCTTGAATTCTCTTATGACCCCTCCATCTCGGTCCTATTTTGCACTTGGACATTTTTACTGACACTCAAAAAGCCAAAAGTAGTGAAAATTAAAAATTCTAAAAGGGGTGCAACACGAGGACTTCCCAAGGGGTCACCCATCCACGTACTACTCTCGTTCAAGCACGCTTACCTGCGGAGTTCTGATGCGATCTGGTGCATTAGTGCTTGTATGATCGCACCCATCATTTTCTCCTTCTGCAATTCTCTTACGACTCTTTTTGTTCAAAGAACTATATTTTTTTAATCAAAAATCAGAATTGTGCAAGGCTGGTGGCAATGGAATCCTAATGTCTGCACCCTTCTAACAACCTTTCGGTTCATTTTTGGAATCATTTTATGTCTAATTTTGTCCCAATTCTATATCGCACCCTGACCCTTTCATTGGAACCCATAAAGCCAAAACTGGTGAAAATTAAAATTTTAAATGGGGTGCAACACGAGAACTTCCTAAGGGGTCACCCATCCTAGTACTACTCTCACCCAAGCACACTTGACTATGGAGTTCTAAGGGATCCAGTGCATTAGTGTAGGTATGATCGTTCCCGATAGTTTTTCCTTTCTCAATTCTCTTGTGACCCTCCCTGTCTCGATTCTATATTGCACCCAGACACTTTCACAGGCACTCAAAAAGTCAAAACATGTGAAAATTAAAATTTTGAAAAGAGGTACACCACAAGGACTTTTCCGGGCATCACCCATCCGAGTATTACTCTCGCCCAAGCACGCTTAACTGCGGAGTTGTAAGGGGATCCGATGCATTAGTGCAGGTATCATTGCACTTGTTAGTTTTCCTTCCCTATTCTCTTTGGGCCCTTGCCGTCCTGGTTCTATATTGCACCTCGAAACTTTCACTGGCACTCAAAAAGCCAAAACTGGTTAAAATTCAAAATTCAAAAAGCGGTGCAACACGAGGACTTCCCAGGGAGTCACCCATCCTATTACTACTCTCGCCCAAGCACGCTTAGCTACAAAGTTCATATGGGATCTGGTGCATTAATGATGGTATGACCGCACACGTTAGTTATTTCTTCTCAATTCTCTTTTGACGGTCTCCATCTTGGTTCTATTTTGCACGCCAACACTTTTACCGGCACTAAAAAGGTCGAAAGTTGTGAACATTAAAAATTCAAAAAGGGGTGTAACATGAGGACTTCCTAGGGGGTCACCCGTCCAAGTATTACTCATACCCTTGCACGCTTAACTGCTGAGTTTTGATTGGATCCGGTCCATTAGGACTGAGTTAATCGCACTCATTATTTTCTCCTTACACAATTCTCTTATAACTCTTTCCGTTCAAAGTGATGTAACTTTTTAATCAAAAATTTGAATTGTGCAAGGCCGGTGACATTGAAATGGTAACATATGTACCCATCTAACTATCATTTGTGCCATTTTTTGCATAATTTTATAACTATTTTCGTTCCGGTTCTATATCGCGTACCAACCCTTTCACTAGTTGTCAAAATGCCAAAATTGGTAAAAATTAAAATTTTAATAAGGGGTGCAACGCAAGGACTTCCTAGGGGGTCACCCATCCGGGAATTAGTCTCTCCCAAGCACGATTGATTGCGGAGTTCTAACGGGATCCAGTGCATTAGTGTTGGTATGATTGCATGTCACGACCCATTTTCATATATGGCGTCTGTGACTGGCCAGTGAGTCAAACCCACCCGAGGCCTTTTTCTTTTACTTTCACATTTTAATTCAAATATAACTTTTATCGATTATAAACAAAAGAGACATTCATTCATTTCTATTAAAAGAACAATTTTTATTTATCAAACAACTCCCAGAGCTGCTACATCTGTACACACACATAGTTTGTTTACAAAACCTTTCATAGTACATTTTACAAAACATGTACAAGCAAAATATGGTGATTTTTAGCAACTTCAATTCTACTATGCGTGACCTGAAATGTTGAGATGCAACGTTCGTTAGCAAAGCTAGTGTGAAATCATAGATATCTGAATTACTAATAATTTCACTATTTGGGAATTATTTCTAACAGTCGACCAGCATTTAGTAGGGAGCGACTCTACAATAACATATATTGGTCATGATCATTCCTTAGCCATCTGGTTATGACTCTACCCTTATTACATCATCTAATTGGTACGCTTAACGTCCCCCAGCGACTAGGACGACGTTCTGACAAACATTCCCATAATTTCGTCAATTCCACAGTCAATCCGTCAATTCTAATATTTCATACCAAATATTAATTTGAAACAGAAATTAACTCAAATATCAGATGACTCACCTTAAATATACAGGTTAACCTATGCTTTACTCGTGCCCTATTTGATCTACACAAGAAAATAAACTTTAATTATTGTTCTATCAATTTTTCTTTAAATCTTATAATTTTGTTACCCTTTTATTTTTATATTTAACTCAAATAAAATATTAAGATAATTTTTCTTACATAAAATATTTAACTTCATAATTTAATACTTTAATTTATTTAAGAAAATCTCTTTATATTATACTATTCATCAAAGAATAATTACTAAATTAAAATATTGTAATAAAATTTTATTTCAACTTCTTTTATAACAATATAAATTTTCATATCTTTTCTTTTATAAAAGATTGTATTTTCTTATTATTATAAAAAAAATACATCTTTTCATATTAAGTTTGGTATAAAATCATATTATCTTATTTAAACTAATTATTAAACTATTATTATTAAAACTACAAATTCGAAAACTGTTTGCTCTTCTTCTTCGTTTCTATTATTTTTGTATTAAAGAATAACTCTACATTTTGAATTTCACCGGAGTAATTTATCAGCAATTGAAACCGTTTATTAGCGACGTTAGGTTGTCAATAGGATAATGAACGTTGGTGATAACATGTATGGTGATAACCGTGTTCTTACAGATGACAAGAATAAGAATAAATAAATAAATATGATGGTTACTGTTTAATTCGGATTCAGGTTCACTGGAATAGGATTTCAACTATCAAAACTGTTCACTGGCGGCGTTAAGCCGTCGAAAGGGTAGTGAACGTTGTTGATCAGAAAATAATATCGTATACAGTGGTGACCATGTGTATATTGTTTATGAAAATAAAAGCTCATTAATGGCGGTCACTGTTATGAATGGTTGCAGCGCTTTAAATTGTTCCAGGGTGGTCGCCGGTGGTCCTAGAGGTGGTGGGTGGTGGTGCCGGGTGGTGATTATGGTGGTCGGTGGTGACTGTGATGGAAAAAAGAGAGAAACAGGAGAGATATATATATATATTACCGAGAGCGAGAGAGAAGGTGGCTAGAGTTGGCAACGGCGGCGAGGGTCGGCGTCGACGGTACAGTCGTCGGAGGCGGTGTCAGGCGACGGTGGTGGTGGGCTCTGGCGGCATCGGCAGCGTGTGGCTGAGCGGCGTTGCACGGTGGTGGCGACGGGTTTGGTCGTGGTTTCACTGTGTGAGAGTTATATGTATATACGTATATGTTTTTATAATGTTTGCTTATATATATATATGGTCACCCTTGGCAGCAACTTTTTATAATTCGGCTGAAGCTGATTCATCCCTCACAGAAAAATATATTCTTGACGCGTGTTGGCTTTTGATTTTTTTTTTTTTTATTATTTATTTTTATTTGTATCAATTTAAAATTTTTAATGTAAAATTTTATATTCAGAAAAATTCACAAAATTTAATATAAATTTTTAATGTCGATTCGGGAATTTTCATGTCGTTAGAATTTTAATAACATGTTTCTAAATATAAACTTTTTATTTTCACGTGTATCAAATTTTACCGAATTTTATTTAGCTTTTTCGATTAACTTCTTATTTATAAGGTTTTATCAGGAATTATATTTTAAGAGTATCGGCTAATTATTTTTATTTTTCTCCCGTAATTTGAATACTGAATTTTATATTCTCTCCCTCTTAAGAAATTTGGTCCTCCAAACTTAACACAAGTCGAGTTGAAAAAAAAAAACGTACCTCACTTGAAAAGTTCAGAATACCTAGTCTTCATATCATCTTCTTATTCTCACGTTGCTTCTCCTTCTGAGTGATTTCCCCACCCGACCTTAACAAGAGCTATAACTTTATTACGTAGTCTCCTTTCTTAGCCGTCCAATATGCGTACCGGCCATTCTTCATAGCTTAGATCCTGATCAATGCTTATTGGTGGTTGAATTAAGATGTGGGAAGGATCAGCAATATACCACGAGCCCTACTTTCTCAAGAATTTCAAATGGATCGATATAACGAGGATTTAACTTGTCTTTCCATCCGAATTGAAATACACCTTTTGTCGGGGATATCTTCAAAAATACCTTGTCTCCTTCTTGAAATTGCAACTCTCGTCGATTATCGTTAACGTAACTCTTTTGACGATCCTGCGCAATCTTAAGGCATTCTCATACTAAACGAACTTTCTCGGTTGTTTTTTGAACAAGTTCTGGCCCCGTAAGACATTTTTCTTCTGTCTCTGTCCAGCATGTAGGAGTTTTACATCTACGCCCATAGAGTGCTTCAAAAGGAGCCATCCCTATACTGGCTTGAAAACTATTATTGTATGTAAATTCAACAAGAGGTAAATGTTCATCCAAGCTACCTTGAAAATCCATACTATAGGCTCGCAACATATCTTCTAGCGTTTGAATGGTTCATTTTGACTGCCCATCAGTCTGCGGATGAAAAGCTGTACTAAGATGTATGTTGGTTCCCATTGCCTTCTAAAAACTATTCCAAAAACGTGAAATGAATCTTGAATCACAGTCAGAAACAATAGACATTTGAACTCCATGTAAACGCACTATCTCTCGTACGTACAACTTAGCTAAATGATCAATTGTGTGCGCAGTCTTAACAGGTAGAAAATGTGCAGTTTTGGTAAGTCTATCAACAATAACCCAAATAGAACTATGGTTCTTAGACGTTCGAGGCAGACCAACTACAAAATCCATTGTGATATGCTTCCATTTCCATTCTGGAATTGGTAAAGGTTGTAGAAGACCAGTCGATTTTCATCGTTCTGCCTTAATTTGTTGACATCATACGCATTTTCTAACGTAGTCTGCCACTTCCTTCTTCATTCCCATCCACCCGTACGCTTTACATAAATCTTGGTACGTCTTCATTAAACCCGGGTGTATCGCAAATCTCGAATTGTGATTTCCATCTAAAATTCGCAACTTCAGGTCAAATATGTCGGGAATGCACACTTGATTTCGAAATTTTAGCACCCTATCTGAGATCTAAAAATCTGAGTCTGGGGTTACCTTAATTCCTTCATATATTTTCTTTAATTTAGGATTCTCTTGTTGTCGACGCTTCACTTCTTCTAAGATTGTCGATTGGATAGTAATTTCCGTACATAATGATGTAGTGTTTCCCTTGATTATATTCAGCTCTGATTGCTTCACGCCTTCTAGTGACAAAAGATGTTAGTCACTAAAATGTTCAAAGTTCCAATTGCCTTTCGACTTAGAGCATCTTCCACAATGTTTGCTTTTCCTGGATGGTACTGAATATTAATATCGTAATCTTTCATCAATTCTGACCAACGTCATTGCCTCATGTTCAATTCTTTTTGAGAAAAGATGTATTTCAAACTCTTGTGGTCCGTATAGACATCACAAGGAACTCCATAAAGGTAATGACACCAAATCTTAAGCGCAAAAATAATTGCTACTAACTCCAAGTCATGTGTTGGGTAGTTCTTCTCGTGAGATTTTAGTTGTCGAGAGGCATAAGCTATGACTCTATCATTCTGCATAAGCACACATCATAGTCATTGTCATGACGCATCAATATAGATTGAAAATCCTTATGTACTTTTTGGTAGAGAAAGAATAGGAGCTGTTGTCAATCTTCTTTTCAATTCTTGAAAACTTTCTTCTCGTCTTTCATTCCATACAAAAGGTTCTCCTTTCCTAGTCAGGTTTGTTAAAGGTACGGCAATCCTTAAAAAATCTTGTACAAATTTACGATAATATCCAACTATTCCAAGGAAACTTCTTACTTCCATTACTGTCGTAGGTGTTGGCCAATCTATAATTGCGGAGATCTTCTGAAGGTGGACAGAAATACCTTCACTTCGGACCACATGTCCTAAAAATATTACTTCTTTTCGCTAGAACTCGCATTTCTTCAATTTCGCATATAACTTGTGGTATTTTAATGTTTGCAACACCTTTCGTAAGTAATTCGCATGGTCTTATTTGCTTTTAGAATATACCAGAATATCATCAATGAACACAATCACAAATTCATCTAGAAATTCTTTGAAAATTCGATTCATTATATGAGACCCTGTACCGTTTCATTTTGTTGTATATGCATATACGGTGTTTTGGAGCACGTGTAGGCATTTTCGCTTTAATATGCTTATATGTGTTTTGATTCATGTTTTGGTTTAAATAAACATGCGGAGTTGGATCCGGGGGCTTCCAAGAGTTACAGTGCAAATTTCAAAAAATAAAAAATAAAATATTTTAGAGACCTATAAATATCAAGAGTTAGATATTTTCAAAAGATATTTTCAAAACTTAGCTATAAGTTTCTTCCTTTTTCTCTCCAACTTCTCTCTAACTTCTCAGGGGCCCGGGGCTTAGTTTTTGACGAATCAACAGCCGATCCTTGTTATAGGCATCGTGCTCTACGCATCTATCCGAACGGAATTAAATTTTGATGAAGCTCAATTTTGCATGCGGATCGAGGCGTCGAGTTTTTAACTCATCGAGGTGGGATTCTAAGTTCTACTGTCGTATAAGGGTTACATATGTAATTGTATGCTATTTTACCGTTTCAAAATGCATGAAAACGTGGTTTATGTTCGAGAAATCGGTTTTTTTTTCTTTGAAACTATTTTTGGGTCATTTCGGTTGGATCGGGTGGATGAAATCAATTTTTGATAGTTTATATCGAAGCTAGATGGTTGTTTTGGGTTTGGATATGTCCGTGAGTTTTGAAAAGTATGTTTGGAGGCTTGATTTTAGGGTTTATTCATGTTTTGGGGTTTAAAAAAAAGAAAAACAAAAAAAATAGGGGCGTAGAATTGGTTGGGGTGCTGGTTGCGGTGCTCAAGCGCTGTGTCGTGCGGGAGCAGTCTGGCTGCGGTGCAGAACTGTGTTGTTTTGACCATATCTCCCTCATCCGAACTCGAAATTAGATCAATTTTATGCTCAAATTAAAGCACCGGAAGTCCTCTTTCCAATGACATCTCTCTATCACATTAAAACTCTTTTTGTAGAAAAAGTTATGACCAAAATAGTGAGTGTGTCAAGTTTTCCAAACCGTTTTTTACCCATTTTTGGCCGAATGTTTGGGAAAGGTTGTTTTTCATCCTTGTTGGAACTTTTTGTCAAATTCCATGTCCCTTGGGGGTTGTGGTGTCTTTGTGTTGGACGTTTGTGTTTTGGAGGTTTGGAGCTAACCTTTGGGGTTGAGTCTCATCTTTGAAAATGTTTTTGGTTTGATCTCCATGTTAATGGATAGATCTATGTGTTTTTGGCTTTATCTCCATGTCAATGGATGGATCTTTGTACGGAAGTGGAAATATTTTGGATTTGGTAAAATAATTCTCTAGATGTACCGGGATAGCGGGTATGTGGCATGAGTTGCCCTCGGTGTAAGTCTGAAAACGTACGCAGTGTAGATGCTCTGTACCTTCGGATTAGTCCCCGTAAATTGAGTTAGTTGGGTGCTCTGTACCCTTTGGTTTTGGGCCAGTAAATTGAGTGGTTACGTTGTAGTGCTCCGTATAGAACTTGTGTTTATCTAACCGGTCCCATGATGTATGGGGATTAGATAATGGATAGGGATCTATCGTTGCTACCTCTATCCCCTTGTGACGGAGTCGGTACATAGGAATTATTTTATCTTTCTCCTCGGCTGTGGTCCGAGTGGAGTGAACTGTTTTTATCCTGTTTTTCTCGGTTGTGCGATAAGAGTGGAAAACAACATTTCGATTACAGTTTTCTTTAACTGTTGCTTGCATTAGTTATAATGCTTGGTTTTTCTTGTGGTTGAGTTAGCTCCCATCATATGATTGCATATCCTATTTTACGGTTTTATAGTATGTTTCTATTGAGCTTCGGTTCACAGGTGAGATTTTCTGTATAAAACCTTTTTAAGGTGATGATATGCATGTTGATCTAGAGTAGATCCTGTGGTGCCCGTGATGACGGATGATGGAAGACCTTAGTAGTTTTTCTTTTTGGTATGCCTGTTCCTGAAGGCCGATTTTGTACGCTATAAGGCGATATACTTGTGCATGTGATACAGGATGTTTACTATTTATGAGAGATGCATATTGGGTTTTCTTTTGATTTCAATAGGTGGTTTTGAATGTATAAAAACCTATTTCTTATAAAACTGATGGTTGGTAGATTTTTTCGTGACCTTGGATTTTGGGGCGTGACACATTAGATCCATAAAACCAGCAGGTGCATTCGTCACTCTGAAAGGCATAACCAAAAATTTATAATGTCCATAACGTGTCCTAAATGCTGTCTTCTCGATATCTTATTTCTTCACCATTCACTGATGATAGCCGGACCGAAGATTAATTTTAGAGAAAACACTCGCCCCTTGCAATTGATCAAATAAGTCATTGATTCGTGATAAGAGATACCTATTCTTAATAGTAACTTTGTTTAACTCCCGATAATCAATACATAACCTCATAGTTCCATCTTTTTTTTTCATGAACAGCACCAGAGCTCCCCACGGAGACGTACTAGGTAGAATGAAACCTTTGTCTAGCAATTCTTGCAATTGTGTCTTTAGTTCTTTCAATTCTTCTAGGGCCATGCGATACGGGGTCTTGGAAATGGGATGGGTTATAGGAATAACATCAATAGAAAATCTGATTTCTCGATCTACAAGCATACCAGGTAAGTCTTCAGGAAAAACTTCAGGGAACTCGCAATACTGGGATTTTGAACAAACCTAGACTTTTAGGTGTATCTTGTGTCACACAGGAAGGATATCATTGGCACCCTTTTTGAATCAGTTTACGAGCTCAAGTCATCAATATAAAAAGAGAAGGCGAAGAAACCCTTAACCCCTAAAAACGAAACTCTCCTTGTGGGATATAAAAATTAACACATTTGGTAGCACAATTTATATTAGCATGGTGAGATGCAAGCCAGTCCATACCCAGGATAGCGTCAAAATGTCCCATCCTAATAGGAATTAGATTAACTGACAACTTCACATCGTTAAGAATTACTTCACAATCCTTATACACCACTAAGCAAACTACTCCCTGGCTTAAAGGTTGGGATACTAGTAATTCATACCCTAAGGGTTTCGGAGTTTTTGGCAATTTTTTAGCAAACTCAAAAGATATGAAAGATTGAGTGGAACCAAAATCAAATAATACATAAGCAGGTAAGGAACAAATGAATAAGTTACCTGCAACAACTTCATCTGTGTTTTGAGGATCACTAGGAACCAGCGCGAACATTCAACCTTGCCTCTGATTATTACTATTCCCTTGTATTCCAGGTGGTCTCCTTGTACTTCCCATTCCTAGAGTCTAGGTCGAATTTCCATTCCTAGCATTATCTGCTAAAAGTCTTGGATAATTCCTCTGAATATGTCCCACTGCACCACAATTGAAACATCTATTCGTCGCTTGCCAACAAGCTTCGAAATGCTCTTTCCCACAAGTCGTACAAATAGGTCTCTGATCCCTTTTTGGTGCTGCTCCTAAATTTTGCTTTTTCTGATTTCCCCTTCTTAGACTTCCCATTTCTATTGCTGGTCGTTTTCGATTCTTGAAGAGTTTCTTACTTTCATTAACTTCCTATTCCACCAACATCGCTCGATCTGCAACATCCCCATATGCGGAGTATACTCTGCCAAATTTGTAAATTCTGCTTCATATTCAGAGATGCTCATTCCACCTTTTTGCTTTAGTTATTGAAATTTAGTGCATTTCGCATCTCGTATCGATTGGGGAAAATACTTCTCTCGAAAGCAAATCTAGAATCATTCCTATTCCATACCAGGTTCACTTTGTCTCTTTAGGTTCCACCATCGTCGGGCTTCTCTTTCCAACTGATATGTTGTGAAGTTCATTTTTTGAGTTTCTGAACATGGTACTACTTCAAAAATCTTTTCCATAGCAGCTAGCCACTCATTAGCCTTCACAAGATCTAGACCTCCTTGATAAGATGGTAGCTTCATCTTTAAGAATTCTCTAATATTTGACCCCTCGAACTGGTTGTAAGGCTTATCAACGTTTGGATTTCCCGGTTCATTTACAGGTGGATCATTAGGGACTGGATTTTGAGGATTCAAGTTTTGAGGTTGATTTTGTGCTAATCCATATATCATTCTTCGCATTTCTTCCATCTGATCGTTGACTCTCGTCATGAATTCATTTAAATTTTCAGTACACGTTATCTTCCGTGTTTTCACCATAATTATGAATCAATATTACAACATAATTATTCTACTATTAGATCTATACAACAAACATTACATGACAGTACTTAAAAGTGATAGAGAAAGACAGAGAAATATAACAAAACAACTTTTATTTACATACAAAACTTTTTACAAGGTCAGGTTTATGTACATATGATCAAAAGTAGAGTACTGTTCACACCATACTAACGATTTTTTTTTACAACTATTTACATTCCAAAACATCGTACTATTTTACAACCCTTAACTTTCCTCTTATCCTTTCCTATTTTGAACTATAATCTAATCGATGCTAGGCCCATTCACCGTTGATTCTGAACCGCTACCCTAGTGAATAGGCTCGTTAGGGTCTTCATCTGTACTGGAACTTATGAGGAAAGGATTTCGTGTAGAACCTAACTAATGTGAAGGTGCTGAGGGTTCCGGATTTAAATGTTCGGCTCTTAAAGGCTCTCCGGTTCGAATGTTAGGTGCCGAAACCAACCGGTAACCTCCATATGTATCTTGGCTCTCAACAGGTTCCATTCTATAATACACAAAAATGTTTTATTATTACTTGAATCTACTATATGTATGTTACTATAGTGCATGAAATGTCATGAAATGATACAATGCATCTTATGCTCTGGGGTTTTTTTAAAAAAAAAATTAAACTGTCGCTTTGATACCACTTCTGTCATGACAAATTTTCATATATGGCGTCTGTGACCGGCCAGTGAGACAAATGCACCCGAGCCCTCTTTCTTTTACTTTCACATTTTAATTCAAATATAACTTTTATCGAGTATAAATAAAAGAAACATTCATTCATTTCTATTAAAAGAATAATTTTTATTTATCAAATAACTCCGAGAGCTGCTACATATGTATACTCACATAGTTTATTTACGAAACCTTTCATAGTACATTTTACAAAACATGTACAAGCAAAATATGGTGATTTCCAGCAACTTCAATTCTACTATGCGTGACCTGAAATGTTAAGATGCAACGTTCGTTAGTAAAGCTATTGTGAAATCATAGATATTTGAATTACTAACAATTTCACAATTTGGAAATGAGTTCTAATAGTCGACCAGCATTTAGTAGAGAGCGACCGTACAATAACATATATTGGACATGATCATTCCTTAGCTATTTGGTTATGGCTCCACCCTTATTACATCATCTCGCTGGTACGCTTAACATCCCCCAACGGTCAGTACGTCGTTCTGACAAACATTCCCATAATTCTGTCAATTTCATAATCAATCCGTCAATTCTAATATTTCATACAGAATATTAATAGGAAACAAAAATTAACTCAGATATTAAATGACTCACCTTAAATATGCAGGTTAACTTGTGCCTTACTCGTGCCCTATTTGATCTACACAGGAAAATAAACTTTAATTATTGTTCTATCAAATTTTCTTTAAATCTTATAATTTTGTTACTCTTTTATTTTTATATTTAACTCAAATAAAATATTAAGATAATTTTTCTTACATAAAATATTTAACTTCATAATTTAATACTTTAATTTAATTTAAAAAATCTCTTTATATTATACTATTCATCAAAGAATAATTACTAAATTAAAATATTGTAATAAAATTTTATTCCAACTTCATTTATAACAATATAAATTTTCATATCCTTTATTTTATAAAAGTTTATATTTTCTTATTATTATAAAAAATATACTTCTTTTCATATTAAATTTTGTCTAAAATCATATTGTATTCTTATTTAAACTAATTATTAAACTATTATTATTAAAAGTACAAATTCGAAAACTGTTTCCTCTTCTTCTTTGTTTCTTTTTTTTGTATTAAAGAATAACTCTACATTTTGAATTTCACCGGAGTAATTTATTAGCGATCGAAACCGTTTACTAGCGACGTTAGATTGTCAATATGGTAAGTGATAACATGTGTGGTGATAACCATGTTCTTACAAATTACAAGAATAATAATAAATAAATAAATATGACGGTTACTGTTTAATTCGGGTTCAGGTTTATTGGAATAGGATTTCAACGATCAAAACCGTTCACTAGCGGCGTTAAGCCGTAGAAAGAGTAGTGAACGTTGTTGATCAGAAAATAATATCGTATACAGTAGTTATCATATGTATATTGTCACGTCCCGAAACCCAGGGTCAAGTGAAAAACCACCAAACACCAGTTTTATAGAAAATAGGTTTTCAAACATTCAAATCCACCTGTTGAAAACAAAGAAAAATTCAAAATGCATCTCTCATAAGCAGTAAACATCCTGTATAACATGCATAAGTATATCGCCTTATGGCGTACAAAATTTAGGGCTGCACAAAAAATCGAAAAATTCGATAATTCGGTTTGGTCCAATTCGATCCGTACTTTTCGGTCCGATTTTTATTTGTCACGGTTCGGTTCCGGATTAAAAATTTTAAAAACCGTTCTGAACGGTTCAGTTCTCGGTTCTTATTTAATTTTATAGTTCCAAACCGAACGTGATCGGTCTTGCTTAATATTAATTTTTTAATATATATATTTATGATCTTAGCCATTTATTTTATTATTCTTAATTTATATATTATTACTGTAAAAAAATAAATTGATCGGATATCGTTAACTACCTTAACAAATCACATTTGTATTAATAAAAATAAACTGTGATATTTATTTTATTATTTATTTTATTATCACAAATGTAATTTATTTTTGTAGTTAACAATATCCGATTAATTTAATTTTTTATAGTAATAATATATAAATTAAGAACAATAAAATAAATAGTTTAGATCATCAATCTGTATTTATTTTGGTTGGGAATATATTTTGCTTGGGAAAGTATTTTGCTGAATTTTGGTTGAAATCGTTAACCGAATCGTGTCCGATCCGTTGTCACGGATCGGTTCCGGTCCAGTTCCTTTACTTGAACAGTTCGGACACGGTTCCAAAAAATTTAGAACCGTTATGAACGGTCCGGTTCTTGGTTTTTTGAAAAATTGGTCCAATTCGGACCGTGTGCACCCCTAACAAAACTGCCTTCAGGAATAGGCATATAAAAAAGAAAAATTATAAAAGTCTTTCGCCACCACAAGCATCACCAGAGCTACACCTCTTCCACATCATCACCTGAAAATAGTTTTACAGAAAAGTCCCACCCGTGAGTCGAAATCCAATAGAAACAGACTATAAAACTGTAAAGCAAGTAATATGCAATCATATGGTGGGACCGAACTTAACTACAAACCCAAAATGATTTTTCATCCAAAAATTCACAAATTTTCCCATCAGGCCAACACAAGTCTCCCAAATGGTTTTATTATCGTAAAACCCTGTTTCCATCCTTAAACCCATAAATTTGCAAATAATGCTAGTAAACCATCATAGTTAAGGAAAAACAATAATCAAAACATTATTCCTTCGCAGAATGTACCATCGCAGAATAAGAAGAGTAAGATCTTATATACCGACTCAATCACAAGTGGATAAAGGTAGCAACTATAAACTCTTGTCCAGTATCTAACTCCCAAATATCGTGGGATCGCCTAGATACACACAGGTTCTATACGGAACACCATGAACGTAACCACTCCATTTACGGGTTATGACCCCGAGAGAGCTGAGCATCCATCCGTCTCAATTTACGGGGACTAACCCGAAGGACCTGAGTACCTACGCTGCGCACGTTTTTGGACTTACACCGA